>LZPO01087299.1:0-14737 GCA_001675575.1 Neotoma lepida | reverse complement strand
TTTTCTATCTACTTTAAAATGCAAGTGATTTTGTAAAAGTGGATACTGTCTAATATGGTGACAACTATTTCTCAAGAGATGTCCATATTTCTATTATAAAATTGTTTCACTGCATGCTTAGTTGTACAAAATAGTAAAATTCTTCTGTAGAACAAAAGAGTAGGAAGGACTAGAAGAAGGAAANTTCCCAGGTGAGTAAACATCTTCTGCTATACCATCCAGTAGCAAATGAATAGGGGAAAAATTACCGGAATGANTACTTGAAGCATCTTTGACATATAATTGATAAAGGTCTTTTATCCATATTTCCCAGGCTTGCTACTTGGGCAAATATACAGATTTATCCCTTACTATTCCAAAAGGGAAGACCACATTTTGAGGGAAAAATTGCTGTGTTCAAATGTAAATTAAGAGGAGAGAGAAGATGTCTTTGTGACATCCACCCACACGCCCACAGTCATCCCTCTGAGATCACTGTGCAAAAACAACTTGGCGTGTAGTGGGTGGACACATGGCCCTGGGGTCAATGTTTAAGAACTCTGTGAAGAGCCAAATCACTAACAGCTGTCACTGAATTAAGCTGCTTCTATTTTGATTCATAATACAAGGGCCTGACCTCATGTTATTTTGAAAAGTGTATGAGCAAAACAGCTTTAAAATACAAAAATCTCAAAGGTAAAATGATTGAAGAGTCAGTGTTTTTCATCTGGAATAGTTTTGCTTTTCCAAGGAAAGGAATGGAGCGTTCATTTCTAAAGACTACCAAAGAGCTCGGACAATGTAAATTGTCTCCCTTCTGCAAATCCATTTCCCTCAGATCTTACAGAATNACATTGTACTATCCTACAATCCTGGGAGATGTTAAAGGAATGTTCTCACTCACTTCTGATTGTCCTAAAGAGTAACGCCTTTGACGGCTTTGCCTGTGTTCCCAGCCTCTCTCTTCATATCTGTCATACCCAACCCATCCTCATCACATCCCACATGTCTGGCTGTACACATTCATGANAATGCATACACAAACATANTAACACCTCATTAGGATGTAAGAACTGCAAATAAGATAGGCAACTGTCTAGACAGCACTGGTTCAATCCTAAGCCACCCAGAATCCTGGCTGATGGTAACCATACATACATAATAAGTATTTCAGTGACTTACTTTTTCTATTATATTTTTATCTGTTACTATATTGTGAGCAGATACCATATTTCCCAAAAGCAANTCACTGAGAAATTCTTTGACAATTGCCTCAGACATTTTCTTGCGAACTCTACCTGTGCTGTCAATATTCAGGATACTATTTCATGCTCTGGAAAAATAAAGATCCCATTCAGCAAATGCCCCAGTGAAGCTGACACCAGAAGAAAGAGCATGACTTTAGGGAAATTGTTATCTCCCTTGACAAGATCATCCAGCCAAACTAGGGATGACTTCCAAAGATAAACAGCAAGAAGATAAGCATCTCAGGAGAAGATGAAAGCCAGGAGAAGAATAAGAATCCAGAGAATGGGCAGAGCCAGTGGAGTAAAAAACAGAAGCCATGCCCAGACTTCTAAGGTAGTAGAGCCTACTGCAAAGGCAGGAAAAGGTTGTGGGACTTCCCAAATACTTTCAAGATATCTGGAAAGNACTCTCATCCACTCCAGCTTTCACAGCACTTCTGGACACCCTCCTTTGCTAAGATGCTCGTGGGATGATGAAGTAGATAGAAAATGATGGTCAAGGAAAAGCCATTCCTGAAATCTTTTCCACAGCAGAATAGAATGATTCTCTGAAATATGTCAATACCTCCTATAAAGATTCAGTGTGTGTGTGTGTGTGTGTGTGTGTGTGTTCTCCTACAGCACTGTAAAGAATAAAAATAAATAAATAAAAAAGAATATGCTAGCCCAGAACTTGGCAACTTGTCCTTATACAAAGGTCAATAGACAATTCTGATGCATCACTAGGGTTAAAGACCAATGGAAGATCCAGGCACAGGTAGGGGAGAACTGAAAGACTCTCAACCATCTAAATGGTCAGAACCATAAAGATCCAGAACCCCAGGAGCGGGGTGGGTATGATGTAGGCTACCTAGGGTGTCAACTGGGAGAGGAAAGTGGACATCACATGTACTAGTACTCCAAGCACAATCCCAGTGGGTCAGTCTTTTCCCACTTTGTAGAGTGTCTACTTCTGCATTTCTCACTGATCACACATGGGTGACTCATGACTGTCTCACTCTCCAAGTCAGAATTTCTGAGTCTCGTCGGTGGCCTATTGACTTTGGAGTCTTGTTTGAGCAACTCCCGGTGTAGCCATGACCATTTTGGTGGCTTTCTATCCTCTTTCTTTTGTATTAATATAAAAAGAAATGCTTTTTCTTAGATTCGTGTGTGTGTGTGTGTGTGTGTGTGTGTGTGTGTGTGTGTGTGTGTGTGGTGTACGTGTTTATTTCTATGTGTGCATGTATGTGCTTGTGCTTGTGGAGGCCAGAGGACAACCTTGGATGTCATTACTCATGAGCCATCACCTTGTTTTCTGAGACAGGCTCCTTCATTGCCCTGAAGCTTACCCAATTAGGCTAGGCTGGCTGGGCAGTGAGCCACAGCAATCTGCTTTGTCTTCGCCTCCGCAGTACTGGGATTTAAGTGAGTGCCACCGTGCCTGACTTTATTTACATAGGTTATAGGTTCTAGGGGACAAACTCAGGTCCTCGTGCTATCTCCCAGCCCCGGAAATTCTTTCTTGAAATGGGGATATAAAAATGTAAACTTTAAGAAAGAAGGTATTTTACCTGGTAATTATGAAAGAAAACTGGTTTAGCGGCCTGAAGCTGAAAACGACTTCTGCCAAGGTTTTATGACAAGCTGCTATACAAACTCAAGTTTGGCTCTTGGGTATGTCTTCAGCACCCTCTGCTGGAAGTAGTGGGAAGTACACGAGGGTGTTTCCAAGCTGGCCTGCTCGAGGGCCAGGCTGAGTTGGCCAAACCAGTGCTGCTTTGCAATGGGAAGTGAGTCTGGGACTGGCTACAGGGCCAGTAAGGGAAAGCCGCGAAAACAAAGGACCATCTGTTTAGTTGTTCTCAATTAGGCAATTTTGTGAGAAAATTGAGAAAACGATCAGTTTGACACTGCAATTACCCAAAATAACTAAATTCTGTCTTCTCTTCTTCCTATGCCAAATCATTTTAATTTACGAGAGAAAGGAAAGGAGACATTAACAACTTTTAATTACCAGAACCCTGATTTGTTTGTTCCCTGGGAAGCTGTGAGACATTGAAAGTCGAGATGCAGCGCAGGTCACAATCAGCCTCTCCGGGTGGCCGGCGGCAGCAGAACGTGAAAGGTTCTGCGCTTCCCTTGAATCGCATCCACTCTCAAGATCCCAGGTAGATTTTCCTGTCCCCTTCTCGGGGGCTCTTGGGAATTTAGATGGCGATGTCTGAACTTTCCTAGACGTTTTTCTGCAAACAGAGCCCTGCCATGACCCTTCTTTTTGCACATGTTAAACATTGTTACCTGAAAGATGTGACCTTGGCTGCAAAGTGTCANCAGCGCCTTTGAGTCGTTGAATCCTCAGGCGTCTGAGGAATTGAATCACGTAAGTTTAGCGACCAGGAAGTAGGATGCACCATGGCTCACAAACATCTGGTTCAAAGAACTCCCTTGTGAGTTTTGATGTGTGTGTGGCCTCAGCAAACAATTAGCACCTTAGACAGTGACATACTCAGTAGTTAAGCATATAATCCGCATGTCACATATTACATTCTCCACAGGGTTATGGTGTGTTCTACCATCATCCCTGTTTCTTGGAGAAATAAATGGGGGCTTGAAATAGTGGGTCATCTCTCCCAAGCTGAAGTCAGAGGTCTGCCTTCTTCCCTGTGATGTCTTCTGCATTTTTTTATATTCTTCCTTCCTCAGATTCAAGCATCTTCAAAGTCATGGCAGGAACAAGCTGGAGAAGTGCAGTTGTTTGTTTTGTTTCTTGGGTGGTGCCAAAGCTCAAGCCCAGAGTCTCACAGGTCCTAGATCAGCACCCTGCCACTGAGCTATGGCCCTAGAAAGCCGCACCTTGGTTTGTTTGATGCAAGTCTTCATTTTGGGAAGTATACAACACTGCCTGTAGAGTGGTTATAGGGCATAGCTATCTGCTAATACCATTATTTTCCCAAAAATTTCATTAAAAAAATAAGATAAATGAGAGGCAGGAGTGGTGGTGTAGATCTGTCTTTCCAACACCCACAGAGTCGGGGCAGTAGGATCAAAAGTTCAAGGCCAGCCTGGACTTCCGATCAGTTTAGGTGGAGACTCAGATATATAAAATCTGTCTCAAAAAAGAAAGGGGGGGGGCTGAGGATATAGCTTTAACTCAGTGTCAAAACATTTGTCTCGTGTGTATGAAGCCCTAAATTCAATTCCAAGAGCCAACAAAAAATACAATTTGTTTTGTTTTGTTTTAAATATAGCTCAGCAGTGCTTGCCTAGCATACACGGGGCTCTGAATTCAACTTCCCAGTGCTGCACATACTTCCATGTGCACACACACATACTCAAGCACACTCACACACTAATAGAGTCACATACTCACACGCACACACACACACATACAGACAGACTCACACTCTCTTACACATACTTAACACTCACATTCACACACACACACACACACACACAAATAAAAGGAAAAGTTGATTCCAGACCAGTCAAGATGACATCCAAGATTAAACATCATAGTCATTAAGGTAGAAAAATCAATCAAGCTGATTTCCTTCTAATCTAGGAAACAAGATCAAAGTAGGAGATGGGTGTTTAAGCCCCATACATGGACAGCTTCCAGTTACAGTTCTGCTCAGANGTAAAACAGTCCCTAAGCAACGCAGCATAGATGGCTTCTGCACTTCCCTCCTCCTTAAACTCTTGTACTACATGGCAGCTTGACTTACAGCCTTGATTAAAAGTAGAGCTTTCCAAGGAAAGTCTTCAATTTCCCCTTGTTATCCTGTTCCTGCAGTCATTTGCACTGTCTTTACTTAAAGGCTCTTCTAATTAAACAGGTGCACGAAACAAAAGTTGTCGGTGGCTGTATTTTACTAAGTGTCACAGTACAGCTACCACCATAAACAGTTATTGAGTTACGCCTTCCTCACTGTAGCTTGTGTGCAAATGATGAGATGNCATGAGGACCATTATGGCATCGTAGTTGTATGTCCAAGTCAGCCACTGGTTGTGTTGATTCCACACAAGTTTGACAAGCATTCTCTGATGGAAGCCATCCTCAGGTTTGTGCATAATTGTCTCAGATTCTGGTCTAAGACCCTCTTACTGCTTATACTNCCAGACACCAAGAGACCACCTGCTGGATACTCTTGAGGTTNGCTACTAAAAATTCATTTATGCAATTGGTCAAGCGCAATTCAAAGTAGGCAGGTAGGATAAGCAGGAAGAATGAAACTCTCCTCAAAGGCATGGTCTGATGACCCAAAATGCCTAGGAACTATGGCTAAAAGATGCTCAAAAATTACCTTTATTTTACCTGGTTTCTGAGTCTCAGTAACATGGCCATACTGAGGTAAAATTAGCACCAGAAGTCATGTTTCTTAACTCCTAATCTGAAATCTGGAAGCATCATCCAAGCAAGGTCTGAGCTTAAAGAATTCCTGCAGGCTGAAAGCTCGTTCTGTAAAAGTTAAACAAGACTAACCAACCCACATCAAAATGTGTGTGTGTGTGTGTGTGTATGTGTGTGTGTGTGTGTGCAAATGCCCGTACACATGTGTGTAGAGGTCAGAGGACAACATTAAGTGTCCTCAAGTACTGTCTACCTTGTTTTTTTTGAGACAGGCCCTCAGTGACTGAAATCTAGGGCTCACCAACTCAGCAGGTGGTCTTCCCAGTGAGTCCTGGGGATCTGCCTATGCCTCCCCAGAACTGAGATTACAATTTCACACCATCACATCCGGCTTTTTCCATGAGTTCTGCAAATCAAACTCAGGTCCACATCAGTTTATCAACTGAACCATCTCACCACCCTCATCTAAATATATTTAGGGCTTCTAATAACACACCAAGTAAGATTCAAACTCCAAAACCCCNAACACTTTTATGTCTTCTGATGAAGTAACTCAAGAACACTAGTTTTCAGTAGCAATATTCACATCCCAANAGGTTGCTCAATGAAGCATGTCCATCTTTGGCTTAGGGAAAAAAGACAGATTTGCTTGAAGAAAAGTCATCCAAAGCACTTCTTACTAATTGTGAAGATGACAGACACACTGTACCTCAGTTTAATAGAACACATGTGTCACAAAAAGTGGACAAGAGGCTACATGGAGTGGGGTAGAAGGGTACAAAAGGGGNCAANAGAATGAGAAAGAAAAGAAAGGGGACATCAAAAATAAATTAAGTATGCAAATGCAATAATGAAATCTTATACTCTATAGGCCAATGAGAAATATAAAAATTACTAAATTTTAAAAGAATAACAAAATTCTCCTGAACATCTTAAATTATTCATATATAAGCAAATAAGTCAATAACTGACTAGAGATTCAACATATTGAAACAAATATTTGTTAGAGAAAAGTTAACATAATGAACTATTTGCATGTTTCTGTTGTTGTCTTACATATATGAAAGAATTTACACCTTAGTTTATATAAAGAATANTAAAGGCCACTTCAGGTAAGTACTCTCCCAAGAGCAGGCACCACTGAAGTTCAAGGTCCCTCTAGTCCCTTACTTGATGGTGACTTGGGATTGCTGGCTTAGCCGTTCTATTTCTTTGTTCATAGATTGGAACTGGTAATTTAGTGAGGTGTGTTATTAAACTCTGAGATGCAGAAACATGAAAGTTCACTGTTTTTGATGCAGGATCAGCAAAAATAATGAAAGTGAGAAGAAAAAGGAAGAGAAGAAGAGAATAAGATGGAAAGAGAGGGAGGGGATACACAACAGATGCCTTGAATGTGTGGAGTAATCAAGTATCATATTTTGAGAACACAAGCATTATCCCCTATAAAAAACATAACCAACACCTGTCAAANAACATATTTAACTCACTAATAAGTGAGAGAAATAATGAAATATTGACTCATTCAACCTAAAATGTGAACAAAAATATGTCTAGACATTCAGAGTGCTAAATCAATTTGCTAAGAAGTAGAAAANTTCTAAAAGTCCTATTGACAAATATAAGAATAATGTCCCTGGTTGTGTCTTCTTATAGAAAGAAAATCAATTGTGTCTCTCCCAGACAAAATTCATATGCATTGCTACAAACAAAAACCATTTGCATTACTATCAGTTTTCCATCCTTCCACTTCCATACTTGCTGACCTAAACAGTAGAAAGAGCATCCCACTGAATGGAATCACCTAGGGAAACCATACCAGGTTCTCCACTGAAAATATTTCTGGGCCAATTCCCTAGCCCACATCCGTTACAGGATGACAATCCCCGTTAAGAACAGTTCAGAGTTCACACAAGGAAATCTAAGCAACTTAGCTTTGGAATCCTGTTTTCCTTAGTTTGCTTTCTGATGCTAACCAAATAAAATAAAATACTGACCAAAAGCAGTTTGGGAAGAAAAAGAAGTTTACTTCAGTTCACAGGTTACAGTCCATCACCAAGAGAAGCCAATGNAGGAATTCAAAGCAAGAACTGAAGAGACCATGGAGGAATGCTGTTTACTAGCTATTACTTCATGGCTTATTTTCTTACACAACCCCAGGACCAACTGCCCCNGGGTTGCACCATCACATTGGGAGGGACACCTCCCATATTAATCATTAATCAAGAAAATGTCTCGCAATGCCAAAATGGACAGGGAAAAGCCCACAAGGCCTCTGTAGTGGGTAGCTGTTTAAGCCATGCCCTGAAGCACAACCCCTAGTGAGGCAGCTGTAGCTGTTACACCTGCCTATGACCTTGAAGTACTGGCCTCTGGGGTGTGGCCACTGGGGACCCTTAAGACCTGGGATATACGTATGCTGGCCTCTCTTGGCTACCTCGTGGTTCTGGATGCTGAGATCTTGGACCAAGCAGTTCAGCATGGGACATAGTTCAGCTTTCCCAGACCCTATGATAAATCTCTTGTGGTTGTGTGTTTACCCCCAAATAAATTCCTTTGATCATTAAATAGAATCTGTGGATTTATCACATTAGGCCTCAACCTTACAGAAAGAACTACAGGCAACTNAGGAAAGCTNGGAACGCAAGAGGTGATCTTTCCCAGGGAAGAGCTCAACAATTGGTTGTCTGGTGCTAAATGATCAGCCCTGAAAACACACATACAAATAACATTATATGAANTCAATAGGTTGTATTTAGGAATATATATGTATATATGTCTACATTTATGCTTGCAGTAAGAATTAGTGACAAAAGAGGCCATGAATTTGAAGAATGGGGGAGGGTATAGGGGAGGGTTTAGACGGAGGAAAGGGAAGGGAGAAATGTAGTCAAATTATAATCTCAAAAATTAAAAAAGAAAAGAAAATCTCTCCCAGAGAAACCCTCAAGACAATCTGGTAGGAACAGTGCCTCAGTGGAAGCTCCCTCTTCCCAAGTGACTAGAGTTTGCGTCAAGTTGACAAAAATTAACCAGTATACCAGCTAGCAAGGGATGGCGTGAGACACTTTGCAACTTGAACAGCAACCCCTAATTTGAATTTGCAGATTAATTAACTAATTCTTCTGACGTAATCCTGGAAGGAAAGCCTTCCATGCTAGGAGACACAAGGAGAAACCTTCAGCTTCAGACAAAATACACATTCAGCAACAATCTCAGCACTTAATTTCATTCTGATTTGAAAAATAAAGGGAAAATACAAGAAAAGAGAGAAGAAGGGACAGAGGGAGAAAGGGAAGGACTACATGATTTTGAGTGTCTCTGTATGCCATGATTCTCCAAATGGAGCTAAAGAAACTATTAATAGTNAAGTCTGGGTGTTCTGACTCGATTTTATTTTTAAAAAATGCATGTGTTTGACAGTTGTGTAGCTTGGTTCTGTTTGTGGGGCTCCTAGCAGTGGGATCAGGACTTGTCCCTGGTGCCTGAGCTGGCTTTGGGGAACCTATTCCCCATGTTGATTACCTCACCCAACCTTAATGCAGGGGGAGGAGCTTGGTCNTGCCTCAACTTGATATGCCATGCTTTGATGACTCCAATGAGAGGCCTGCCTCTTTCTGAATGGAGATGATGGAGGAGTGGATGGGGGGGAGGGCAGTGGAAGGGGGAGGGAACAGGAGGAGAGGAGGGAGGGGAACTGTGGTCCTTATGTAAAATAAATGAAAAAATTTAATTTAAAAAAATAATATTCCAAATTAGTAATGTCCATCTTGCCTAAATTAGTACTAAAATTTCCATCAAGTTCATTTTTTTTTTTAGAATTGGAATAGTTTCTGCAATGCCAGAAGCCCAAGAGTGGAGGTGTGGTAATTAAATTCACAATTTACCTTGATTTACCAATCCAATTGTCACACAAACAGCCCTGATTAAACTAAATCAAAACAAAACCAGTCACAAATCTGAGAAAGGGACTGATGATGGNGAGGGGTGGGAAGGAGGCAAGAAAGCAGTGGGGGAGAAAGAGTAATCAGAACACATTACACACATACGTGAAGTGGTCAAGGAATGGGCTTAAATTAATTTTTAAAAATTGAATCACAAAATGGAACACAAGTTCATCTTTCTGTCCTCTTTAGCAGGGCCAGGGATTAAATAGTCCCTTACCTAATTTGATTTCCCTTACCTAATTTGATTTCAAAAATCTTCATATTGGTTCTCGAGAGCAGTTTGTGTCTGGATGGGTCAGCGTATGATGGTTGGCTATGGGACAGACAAAAGAAACACAGAAAGAGTGATTTGAAAGAGAGAGAGAAGACACAGTAAACCAAGCCAGTGTGTCCTCTCCCATTGAAAGCACAAAACAAAATGTAATTCACGATGCCAGACACATTTTCCAAGCGTCTTTAAAATAGGATCAGCCTAAAACAATTACATTGGAAAGACTAACCAGGAAAGTACTCCCTACTGCCCAGTAATGGAACTGTTTTGAGGTGGGAGGGGTCTGTCAAATGCATTCGAATGACATTGAACAATGGATTAATTACAAATAACACATGTAGATGTGCAAAGTCCATTTGGAAAACCTGCCAGTTCTCAGGAAGGCAGTTGACAGCAGCTCAGGGGTCTGAATTGGTATTTACCAGCAGACATCTCCAGCTGTGCCCAGCCCTCCTGGATGCTGCTTCCTCTTCTGTCCTGAGAGCTCTCTGACTGAAAAGCATTCTCATGCATTTTGCATCCCTGGAAGATAAAACTNTTTTGTACAGCATCCAATTTGAAGAGAACCCATGGAATGCAAGTGCGAATGTTGGTGCATGTCTCATGTATTGTGTATACAAGCAAATNTGTTCTGTCCATATGAACATCTATAGATATAGTCATACACATATTATTACAAATGTAAAATCACAGTGCAAACGAACAGTTTTGAAAGGCTTCNAGCAATGCTAGATAGAAGATCAATTTCTTAAAGTTGGGATGCTGTTAAAAAGAATCATGAATAGACAGGATAAAATGCCTTCCTGTCAAGCATAAATGGAGGTAGCTCAAATTAGCCCATGGAAATCATTCTTGCGCTGTGTGAGACCTCATTTAAAGCATAGGCTCCATTTACTGTGGGCTGTCTGATTATACCCAGGCCTCAGAAAGGAGAGAACGGAGGCTTTCAGGCCAGAGAGAAGAAATGAACTCCTTCCTCCTCCACAAAACAGTGAAAATGTACATTATCCCATCTTATAAGATCTAGAAAGAAATGAGTTCAACTTTAAAACAAAGTAAAACAGGCTAATGTGTTTTATACATAAAATGCGGGAGCTCTTAGAGTGGGAACAAACATATCAGCTGTGGGAAGCTTATTTATTTATAATTTCTACTACTTTCTTATCTATTTCAGGTTATTTTTCTGCTTGTAATCACTAATTTGAAATAAATCAATGCTCACAGTAATTGAAACAAAAAGGAAAAGAATCTGTAGGAATAGCTATTGGTTCACTTGCAAAACATACCATTGTTTCAGANACCAATGTGTGATTTCTAATGAATACATGAATGCTTAGACTACTATTATAAATTAATTAATTAATGACCTATCTGAAAGGAAAGAAGAGGAAGGGGGAGAGAAGGAGAGAGGGAGTAGGGGAAGGGAGGACAAGAGAAGCAATTTGTAAATGCAAAGCAGAAGTAACAGCATCAGAGAGTGGTTAATAGATCTCATCATTAAGTCCACATTGTTTTACTTATGTTAGTTGATGGTGTGGTTTCATAGAAACGATGGCCAATGTTGTCAACTTGACACACCTGGGAAAAGGAAACCATATTTAAGTATTGTCTCTATCAGATTGGCCTGTTGGCGTGACTGTGGGGCATTTCTTTGATTGGTAATTTATGTTGATGAACACAGCCAACTGTGGGTGGTACTATCCCTATGCAGGAAGACCTGTGCTGCATTAACCAAATGTGAGCCTGGGAGCAAAGTGGTAAGCAGCATTCTTCCATAAATTCTGCTTCTGTTCCTGCCTTGTCTTCCCTTGATGATGGACTGTGACCTGTAAGTTGANATAANCCTTTTTATCCCCAAATTGCTTTTGGCCTTATTATTTATCACAGCAACAAGGAACAAGCTAGAACAATTGAAATTCCACAATGTTTTCCATGAAATACACTATCAGAAAGAGTAATAAAATGCAACTCNTTTATTTCTTCTACCTAAAGTTCNTTGACAACCAGGGAAAGGCATTCCCTCCAATTTATTTTTATGTGTACACTCTCTTTAGAGTAGTGTCTGCCCCAGCTCATGCTAATACTGAAACCTGGTTAAAAAGCATTGCCATCTTCAACAAGGCCCGTTTCATCTGCATCTCCTTCCAATCNGATTTCCTTTTCTACACTGCCTTATCTGCAACATTGAGCAGACTATTTCTGGAGTGCTTTGACTAGAGAAACCCAAAGCTCACCTTCAAGAACTTGGCACTGTCTTGTAAGCCCAGTTCTTCACCCCTGCCTCCCACTTGNCCTCAATCATAAACAGAGTNCTTGTCCAGCACACTCATTTGAAAAGTTCCCTTGTGAAGGAGGCAGCTTGAAAGACAGCCTCCATAGTCCTCTTGCTCTGAGAGCTTGTGTTCTTATGTAGTTTCTTATCTTTCAAGATCACACAGAGATGTGGTCCATAACTATCAATATTAAGTAGGAAAGGAGGCAGATTTCATCTATATCCACTTTCTCATATTTCTCTTCACCTACTGTGGTAAAAGTCAATTTGGAGCACCTCTGTAGAAAGTCCCACATGTCAAGGACCTGAAGGTTGCTCATAGCCCAGAGCNGAACTTAGAAATTAATTGTATTTTTAACTACACTATTTGTTTATCTGGTGTATGTAAGTGTATAGGTATGCATGTGTCACAGTATACATGTTGATGCTAGAGACATTTTGGGAGGATCAGTTCTTTCTTTTCACCAGTGGGTCCTGAGGATGGAGCTCAGGGTCTCTGGCTTAGCTTGATGGCATGCTGCCTTTTTGGTTTTCTTTTGAAATAGCGTCTCTTGTATCCTCAACTGGACTCAAATTCACAGCATAGCTGAGAATGACCTTAATCTCCTTTTCTTTTCTTTTTTTTTAACCTTAATCTCCTGGTCCTCCTGCCTCCACTTCCTGAGTGATGGAATGAGGAGCAGCCACCACTAAGCCCAGTGTATGCAGCGCTAGAGAATTGAAGCCAAAGCCTCATATGTGCTAGGCAAACACATGAGTGACAGACATCTCCAGTCCTTTATGTCCTTTATGATTCATTACGTGATAATAGCTGGGANCAGAAGCCTGCCTCCAGCCTGATGGATAACCTCAGTCCTTTAACTTACTTGCAAAGTATCTCCTACCCTTAGAAGCTGTGTGAAGTAATGTTTCTGTGTCATGCAGTATGAAGGACACAGGAATTTTAGAACTTTTTAGACAGGAATAGGTAGCTAACAGAGCAAGTCATGCTTGTGTCAAGCCCTACAATGTTTTCTTTGGAAGCTAGACATATTCCTGTTCTCACTGTGACTGCTTCCTCATGGTGGGCTTCAGTCTATTATTGTACCTTTCAAGTACAGTTTTGGACCTAACCACCTCCCATCAACTCAAACTTAAATGCTTTCCCCAGATCATAATCTTTTACCCAGACTTTCATCTTTGTACATTTTCTCTAAAAACCTCACTGGCTCTTCATGAGTTTAAGTACAAATTCATTTTCTCTACTTTTTTTTCAATGACCTTTCTAGTTCCCATGTTTTTAAAAAGTATGGGTTTTAATTAATAACAATTATCAATAATAATGGCATTTTAAGTAATAACAGAAATTAGCATTTGGCATTTACAAAACTGATCTCATATAGGTTAATTCTGTTTGCTCTTTAATTCAACCCAGGATCAAAGATGTTATTTAAAATGTCAAATCTCATCAGAGTCTGAAGTACTAGAGAGAACTCCTTCAGTTGTCAGTGACACAAACAACTCTTTCTCAGTTAGATGAGTATGGGGATATATCTGTGTGTCTTTATGTCACTTTTCTCCATCTTTGTCCCCTTCCCTCTGCACACTTGTCTAATTGCCAAAGCAATATGCTCCATAGATGCAAAACATAACTGGGAGAAACTCAATCTCACTTCCAAAGCTTTGGCGTAAAGGAAGTGAGGTCCTCTCTTTCCACATCCCTGAAGTGCACTTAGAAGTTTTAGTTTCTTAGAAAAGATTACTGTCCCACCTCACAGAGAGCTGGGGTTGCTCAGATGGGAATACAAGCACACTAGGAGATGGTAGGTGACAATGAGAGTGACCAATTGTGCTGGTTTGAATAGGTATGGCCCTATAGACTCGTGTTTGAATGCTTTGCC
Organism: Neotoma lepida; assembly: GCA_001675575.1. NCBI lineage: Eukaryota > Metazoa > Chordata > Mammalia > Rodentia > Cricetidae > Neotoma > Neotoma lepida. The sequence continues at coordinate 808 of LZPO01087299.1, read as the reverse complement.
TGTAGGGAGTGGTACTATTAGGAAGTGTGGTCATGTGGAGTAGGTGTGGCTTTCTTGGAGGAAGTGTCACTGTAGAAGAGAGTTTTGAGGTCTTATAAGCTCTAGTCTGGCCAGTGGGACACAGACTCCTTCTGTTGTCTGAGGATCAAGATGTAGGACTCTCAGCTCCTTCTCCAGCACCATGTCTGCCTGCATGCCACCAAGTCCTATCATGATGATAATGGACTAAACCTCTGAAACTGTAAGTCACCCAATTAAATGTTTTCCTTTATAAGAGTTGCCATGGTCATGATGTCTCTTCACAACAATAGAAACCCTACCTAAGACACCAATGAAGAAGGACCAAAGGAAAAGGGGGATGCCACCTTCAGGANGAGTAAGATGTGGAGCTCCACAGCAAAGCTGACAGCAGATGAAATAAGGAAGGAGGCCAAGGCACTCCCCTTAAAATACTAGACTGGCATTTTATGTTTCATATATTATATAATCTATTTTTTTNCCTCTGTTGACTGTTTGGGATCTGAATATGGTTTGTTCCTTCTACAAGGAATTTCTTCATCCCATTACTCTATGAACTGAAACTCCTGTCATTTATCCAGTTTGCTCATGGTCCTTCCATCTCTCACCAGCTCTGTGTTCACTGTGTTGCTTTCTTTTCAAACACTATAGTGCTGATAGGTTCTTTTTTAGTGTGTGTGTGTGTGTGTGTGTGTGTGTGTGTGTGTATGTGTGTATGTGTGTGTATCCCATATTGCACAAATAGTACTCAGAGGAACAACTGCAGGCATCAATTCTCTTACCACTATGG
>LZPO01087298.1:176179-187868 GCA_001675575.1 Neotoma lepida | reverse complement strand
AGCCAGAGGGATCTACAGTGAGAAAAACTAATGGAAGCAAGACAGAATATCTAAATACAAACTCTCAGATGTATATAATGCCATTTGGCAGAATTTTTTCAGTGAAAGATTATTAATTGATAATAAATCCTCAATTTCACAGCTGGGACTAGCACAACTGCAAACAATCAGTTTAAGGCAAACTCACAGCGGAATTTCTCAACTCCATCAATGGACTCAGGAAAATTGAATCTAATATTCATGATAGCTTATTTCCCCCAGGGATGGAAAGCCCTGTACTCTCAATGTTTTGACCCAAGATGTATATTTTATTTTCCCAGCCAGTCCCTAGGAGGTCTGCACTCATACAATGCCTAAAGTTCAGGTCTTTCACAAAGGTGCTAGGAGGAGCCCACTAGCCCTCCTGCCATGCCAGGGGAATTGCTCTCTGAAGAGATTTCAATGAGAAGCCCCTGAACAAAAGACTTCTCTCCTAAGTCGGTAACACCTTTGGAAATGTTTTTAAAATCTCAGCTTTCCAGAAGTTCCTCCTCGTGAGCACGGAATGTGCAGTTGCTGCAGAGAGAAGCACTAGGCATTGAATCAAAACAGCCACTAAGGGCAAGATGTCAGCAAATGCAAAGATGAGAAATGATGTGTTAGGCTGTTCCTCCCTAGAAGCCAGCCTCCAGAGGCCAAATTGACCAAAACAGCCCCTTTGGGCAAGTGTCTAATGAAATGGGCTGTGTGGCTGAGAAACATTTNTGCCACTTCCTGTTGGTGGTTGCTAGCTTTATAACAATGTGGGTCATTTGTGGGGAAGAGGCCAAGAGGAGAAGTTCTATTTACTACATTGAATGAGCGAGCTGCATCCGCAGACACTAACCAGAGAAGCTCTTACCACTACAGCAGACTGAACCCACGGCACAAAAAGGGTCACGAATAGAGTGACCCATTATTGCTGCCTGGCGTGAGCTGCAAAGGAGCTCTAGTTCAAAGCCCTCCCACCCCTGAGGAAGCCTTCCCATGGGGCTCCAAGATCCAATACTCTCCCTTTCTTAGTTCAGGGCTTTACACCTTTCAAGGTACCAGCATTTCCAGCAGTGAAGATCCCTGGAAGCTCCTTCTTGCCGTCTCCCCAATTACTTCTAGAAATATTTTCAATCATTCTCTACTTTTGTTAGGCAAAGCATGAAGAGTATCAATTGCATTTCCTAATGGACAAAAATAAGGAGTAAGCCCACAAGTGAACTGACAGGTGTCACTCAAATCACAAATTAGGAATGCTGATGTATGGACTAGTCTAGGTAGATGCTGGGGCTTTAAAAAAAGAAACACTTATTTTATTTTATGTTTATAGATGTTTTACCTGCATGTTACGTCTGTGCACGATGTGTGTGAATTGCCCACAGAGGCCAGAAGAGGGCATTGAAAACGCCCCCCCCACCTCTCAGCACTGTAGTTACAGTGAGCTACCATGTGGGTGCTAGGAATTGAACCTAGGTTCTCTGCAAGAGCTGCCATGCCTTTAACCAATGCACCATCTCTCCAAGTTAGTCTTTGCAAGTTAGTTGTTAGTAAAATACAGTATACATTAGATATTCTTGAGGCATCCGAACAGCCACAGGATGTACCATGGTTGCCTTCAGTGACCTTAATGGGTCCAGAAACCCCAGGGTGAGAATCACAAATCTAACTCACTTTGGACAAGTTGGTCTCCACAGATGACTGCTAGAAAAGCAGGCTTGAGGTAGAAGAGGGAAGCTAAGGCTTCATAAACACTCTGAAAACATAAGCAGGAGAGTTGAACAGTGAGAAACAGCCTCCCCAGCCAGACTTCTATCCCAGTTCTGAAACACTGCACCATCTAAGGGGAATTATTTTCAACCTTTCTGAACTTCAGCTCTCTAAAACGGAGAGAAACATGATTGGCACTTCATAGGCTCCTTAGAGAACTGAATCAGAATGTATGTATAGCGTGTAACCTGGTAAGAAGCCCACAGCTAAGACCCAATACATGTAAGCAACTGTCATCATTTAGTTAGGCTTCAGTCCAAGTCCCCATAAATATTAGCTGAGTGAGCTTGAGCAAGTCACTTATGCTCTCCGAGTGGAGGAGCCAGTGACAANCATTTGCTTCATTCTGTTTCTGGAAACACGGAGGGATGGTGGAAAGCGGCTCTCCTTNGCTCTCCTCAAATATCTGGGCTTTCACATCCCGCACACTAATCACTTGATGCTTAGAGCATTTTACCATCACGTGACATGCCATCTAACTCATGAAGCCTTGTGATTGTCTTATCTTCTTTAGTATCTCCTGACATCCAGCATGGGCGTCTCCCAGTGATAGGAAGCCGTCTGAACTCTGAAATGGTGGTTAGAGATCGATCCAGTGGGGCAGGGGAGAGAGACTACACCAAACAGATGGGTTTGTACGGCTGTGGCCTTGAGATTGTATTCNCTAGGTTCTAGGAATATAAAACATTTGGACTTCTACACAGTTTTCAAGACACTCTGGAGTGGTTTCTTTTGTCCTTGTTGCTCTGTTTTGGTTTACTTTTTCACTTGGAAAGTTCAGTCTGTAAACTGAACTTTGAGGTGTTACTCAGCAGGTGGGTGGGTCTAGGCGACCACCCACCCTCTCGTTCTCAGTCAGGATACTGTTCTCTGCTCACTCACCTTAAACCCAGTGACAGGACTTAAAGGATTAAAAAGTCTGTTTCTTTGTGGGAAAATGCCTTAAGAACAAAATGATAGGCAGTGTGCTTTCACGACTATACTAATTCCTAAGACCTCCGGTAAAACTCTTGTATTTTTTTTTTTACATATATTAATCATCTAAAGTGATGCAGATATGATGGAAATAATTTGGCAGTTCCTCAAAAACTTAAACATCTGATAATATAACCAAGCAATCCCACTGTGTGTATACATATATATATATATATATATCCAAGAGAATTGAAAACATAAGGACACCCTTCCTATTCACAATAGCCCAAAATGGGAATAACCTGTAGATCCATTAAATAATAAGTATATAAACTAAACATGGTATATCCNTACAATGGATTATTATCTGGCAATAAAAATAAATGAAATATTTACTGATACATGCTACAATACAGATGGGACTTTAAAATATTAAATGAAAGAAGCCAGCTACAAAAGACCATGTAGCATACTGTTGATTTATGTGATATCCAGAATAAGCAAATCTATGGGAGAAAAAAATGATTATCGGTTGTTAAGATCTGGGAGAGGTGCACAGGAACGGAGAATGATCAGTAAAGATCAATGTCTTTTTACAGAGATCAATTCTATAGTTGGAAATAATGGTCTAATTCTGTGATTACAATAAAACCCAATGAATTGTGTGCCTTAAATGGCTGGACCACATGGTATCATAATTTATATCTCAACAAAGCTGTTTCTGTTCTTTCTTTTTTTATTCTTTTTTTTTTCTTTGAGACAGGGTTTCTCTGTGTAGCCCTGGCTGTCCTGGAACTCACTCTGTAGACCAGGCTAGCCTTGAACTCACAGAGATCCACCTGCCTCTGCCTCCTGAGTGCTGGGATTAAAGCCACCCAGCAGCTGTTTCTTACATATCTTTATAACACAAGAAAAACCCTTACACAAAACCAGGAAGGTTTTCAGTTCGCTCCTTTTAAGGGGCATTTGAGAAAATCTGCAGTCCCGGGTGGAACAAGCAGATGACTTGCAGTCTGTTTTGTTGTGGGGTGATACACACGAAGAAGCACCTCCTAGTCATGCCACAAGGTTTTCTTCTATAGGTGCCACATGTACAGGCTGACCAGGAGGCTGACCTCACCAAAGTTTCTAGACTCCCAACCAGAAGCCCAGGAGGCACCTGTACTACCTTTGCCAAATCCCCTCTCCCGTGTGTCTGTCCCCATGGCCCTAGGTTCAACTCTCATTTGCCTCAAGTTCCCCCAACTCTCCAAGCCAGAGATCTCTCTCTCAAACCCGAGTTAGATTATAATATATTAATCCTCTCTTCAAAACTTTTCACAATTATACTAATTTCAAAGACCTCTGTAAAACTCTTCTAACTCTCTCTTCCACTGTAAAGGAACTTNAGATTTGTGAACCACTGTAACCACTGCAAAACAGTGTGGAAATTCCTCCCCCACGTGTGGAGTTACTATAGAACCTCGCAGTGCTGCAAGATTACCATCGGTAGCTATATGAAAATTTCCATGATAAAAAGAAAGCAAATGACAAAGATAAAACTCTCTTTCTTCTACTAGTCCTCTAAAATAACGCCCAAGGTCCCCAGCTGTCTGTCATGTTCAGCCCCTTTTCTCAGTCTGGCATTATCCCTGTTTTCCAGCTTCATCTCTGGCCCCCTCTCTCCTTGGCCCTGACAATGCCAATGGACCACATTACACCCCAGCTTCCACCAAAAACATTTCCTATTTCCCTGGTTTAGGACCCCTGTGGTTCCCTCCCCTCTTGCCTAGGACCCAGTGTCCTACCATCACCTCCATCACTCCCCACTGTGTTTAAATAGGCCCTCCTTTAAGGCTCCAGTGGCATTATTAACCAAAGGCTGTTTTCCCTTCCTTCACCAACCTGGGAATTCCTTTGGGGTAACCTAGGCCACCTTGCCCATAGTAGGTACTCCAGAAACATCCGTAGACGACAAGATTTGAAAGACAGGTGCAAACACAGACTTGATCAAATCTGCTCTCTAGAAATTATACAGATTTACTCAGCAAACTAATTGGAGGTGGGGGAGGCAGATATAAAGATGGCATCCACGAGAATGGCTTCCTTCATGTCAGTGTAATTGTGTATCATGCACTTTAGGGACACACACAGGAACCAACGAATACTGCTTATTATGACAAGGCACTTACGCTGATTTGCATTTCTCTGCAAAACTCTCCAGGCATATAATTTTGTTAATTTGTGACAAACCTCAAAAACACACCATCAATACCCTGATTACAATATGTACTTTGAAAGCACACAAAAAAATCAACTGTGTCTTTCAAAGGCTTGCCCCTGGGGACTGTTCTTATCCTCATTGTTTGGTATGTTTTACTTTTGGAGGTTTTAATGCTGATCCTAACTTATAAATTTACCTGGACCTAAGCAAAGTCTAGTATCAAGAAAGCATTCAAAAACAGGGCCTCTCTTGCTTTTGAGTGTTAGCACGTCCAGTCAATGTCTGATCTTCAGAAAATTATTTAGTCCCAGACTCTATTTCATCCATCAGCAGATGAGAATAATTTCTACCCCAAGAGTTATTCAGAGGCATTTTAAAAGCCCAGGCTTTGAAAACATTGAATTCCTTTTCTTTTCTCCTGGGATACATTACAAAGGGTGGTGCCTGTTCAAGCTCCAATCAATCTAGCAGGGAGCTGAGGTAAGAGGCATCTTCTAGAACAAGTACCAGTCTGAAGAAAAGGAATATATCAAAAAAACTGCCTAGTCCTCCAAACTCACCCCATGAGCCTCCGGCCCTACACAGCGATGTGGACTCAAAGTGAAACCTGTTTGTCTCGTTCCTCTTTTGACTGACATTCGCAAGGGAAATAATAGAAGACACTCAGAGCTGTGCTACATGAAAAGTATCCAATTTCAAACACAGAGATATCAGAAAGGCAAGACTTTGTTTCTCCTCCTGCTCTTTCTCAACCCCTTAGCAATTACTAGGCAGTCCAGGCCTCAGGTGAGCAGGGCACTGTGCTCCCATGCCCACATTATCTCATTTTTTACAGATGAGAAAGGAGGCCTCAGTGGGGTTAGATCACGTAGTATAACGGAGCTCGGAGCTCTCATTGCTAGAGAGACAGAGCACCCAGCCTCTGACTGAAAAGCTTGGGCTTTTCTTCTCAGGCCCTCCACCATTCGCTCGCTCCTTCAGAAAGACCTGTTTCTCTGATTGAGATTAAAAACATAACGATAACCTTGATATTGTTGACAACAAAATTCTAAAGATTCCGTAAATTTAGGAAATGAATAACTGTTCCAATGGTTTATTATTATGGCCATAGAAAGGCTGAGCCCACCTTAAACTGATACACAGCCAGTTAGGTACAACTGCCAACTCTACTGTCAAGTATGGTCTCTAAGGTTCCTGGGCCCTGTACGGAGCCCTGTAGAACAGGCTGCAAATATCTGGACTTTAATAAAACTGAAACAAATGAAATAGAACTGAAGAAGCANATCTTCCTTGGACTATCCTGAAAAGTGGGTGGTGAAGGAGGATGAACAGCTCCAAGACAGTGTGGTGACCAGCAGGGAGTGCTCTGGGCTGAGCTTCCCCAGCTTGGCATCATTATTTAACCCATGTATTGGCCTGGATGAGTAAAGTGGTACCCCCTTCCTTAACGAACAAAGAGCACCCCAGGAAGCAAGCATTTTATCCATTTCCAAAGACTGGTGTCCTTGGAATTTTCAGTCAGCTTCCCCTGCACTGTCACAGGACAAAATGTAAGACCTAAAATAGGTCATTTGCCCAAATTCTCTCCACCCTTTCTAAGATAGTTGTATTTTTCCTCAGATGTTATGGACCAATTCTTTTCCAAAGGAAGAGAAGACCATCAGCCACCAAAGGTGACCGAGGCGCCTGCCCTCTGACCTTCCCAGACAGGTCAGAAACCTGCCACTGTTGCTTCAGCTAATGGAAACCATCCACGTCCACTCTGCCAGCTTCTCTTCCTCAGATGTTTTCTCTTTAATANATTTCAGGAAACTTTGAAAAAACAAGAAAAAAAGAAGGGCTTTGTCACAGAACCCTGGAGGGATAAGGAAGGTGGAGGAATTGAAAATGCTCTCATTACTAACACAGATCATGGCAACAGGGCTCCCTGATGGTAAGAACACACTTTTTAACTTTGCACACTTCTCTCACCTCAGCTTCAGGACACAGGTCACTCCTTTGCTGATTTTACCAATGAGGAGACTGAAGCCTGGAGAGGTCAAATGACATTTGTCCAAATCACACCTATGGGTGTTAGCTTTATGTCCCCTTGCAGTCCCAATCTGAGGGACTGAACAGCCTGTACCGTTTTCCCAAGACTTTGTCAAGTTGACTTTGATCTATTTAAGCCTTCACNTAGCCATCCAATGTATGCCTGTTTCACCTTTCACTCACACACAAACCTCACATCTCGGAGAAGACAGATGCATGGCCAACAATAAACCCAAAACACAGCCTAACAATGCAGAAAGTGCTGGAACATTCAGTGCAAGGACAAAAAAGCCCGCTACATAATTTAATTGCCCTTAAGACATCACACGTTACACAATATAGTGATTCTAAAACAGGCCTGATAAAAATCAGCCAATCCCAGGGCCTACCCAAAGCCCCTGGGGAAACTTAGAATTTGTATTTTGCACCNGATGGTTCTCTCATCAGGTGAGTTTATCAAACATGGACATACTAGGCACTACCCACATTAAAGATTACTCTCAAAACTGTAGAGAACTGAACTGACACATGAAGTGAGGCTCCTCTAAAAATGTTACTACCTACACAAGGAAGAAGCCCTTGACTATGGTGTCATCAGCATCATGCTGTGACCAACTGGGCCTCACCAGCCCAGATAACTGCACAGGAAAGGGCAAATAATCTCAAATTGACAGGCACTCAAAAGGCTAAAAACATTGGTGCTCTCCCACCCAGGCATCTACCTCCAAGGTATCCCTTAAGAAGACTTTAAGAAAAAAAGAAAGAAAATGGGTAGGGTAAATGGGGTGGCAATTTTGGACAATAAGGACACAGAGGTTTTCCACNATCCTAAAAAAGCCAGCCAACTTCACCTACTAAGCGTAAGCCACCTTCATGTTTCTTACAATGCCTGCAGGATAGTTCGGTGGGTGGTTCAACAGTGGGTTCATGAAAATTTGTTCCTATATTCTGTGGCTCAATGATACATTAAGTTATCAAAACCAAGACTGCTTCACTGAGTTATTGAAAACATAAACACAATAACTGAGCAAGAACATGAAAGGCACATGCTGGGCTTGTTTACTTGTTTGCTTTTGACTACTATGAATTTCAGAGAGCAGGTCAAAGGATATATCCGGTCAAGAGGTGGGGAGCTTTCCAGTTAGCACCAACTTAGGCTAATTTTCTTCATTATTTCTTTGGTCAAATTTGAGTGTCTCCAGAATATCTTCACAAAATTGTGAAGAGCTTGGAGTTCAAGATGACCTAGCCTCTTCTCCTTTGCTGACACGATAAAGAAATCTATGTCCAGAAAGTTCAAGTGAATTTGCCCAAATCACACAGTGATAAGCCAACACAAGATGGGAACTCACACCTCTGGGCTCCTTATTTTTTGCAATAGTTTCTAGAAAAAATGCAGAAATGTTTTCTTCCTCTCTGTGAGATCCCAGAGTGTTCGATGGTGGCCTGCGATTTTAGACATAATCCCACTCAACAAGCCATTTTGCAGGGGAAAAATATTAAAGCTCATGGAAAAATCAGTGTGTTCACAAACACGTAACTAGATTTGGGAGCAGCCAGCCACCATCTAAGAAACCTTAGTTTCTGTGTGTACAGGTTCCATTCTGTTCTCTATGCCCCACTGCCCCTCTCATCATCAAATAGTACAATAGTAATGATGAATAATAGATGAATAGTAACAATGATGCTATGTATACCATGTATGGAACCAGCTCTAAGATTCTTATCACAGCCATTGCAAATCAAAACTGTCAACATGGGAGAACACCAGATTGAATGGTGTGGCTGTCAACCACCTCCACTCTGTATTGCTGATTGAAGAGTTAGAAATCATTTATCCTTCTGCTTTGGTCCAAATGCGGGGAATGTGAAGAGGTGAAGAGGCAGGCAGCTCTGCAACTGAGCTAGAAGATTTTTCATGAGGTCTGAATTTCACTACTCTCCAATGGGATAAAGGACTCCACTTATGCTAGCTGGCTGACTTCCTAGGGAATCGACCCTTCCTACCTTGAGAGGAACTTTTTCTGGTCTATACCAGAGAGATGGCTTTACAGGCAGTGCAGTGAAAAGTCTATTAATNGATTTATATTTTTAAAAGAGACTAACAGAACTTAGACAGTAGGAAATCTTCTCTGTGGTTCTCACGGAATTCTATACACCAGAACTAATGTGAAGGAGAAAAAAGGTGAGAAGGGGTACTTAATTGAAACAAAAACAAAAAGAATTCAGAAAATCTAGCATGCAAAGATTTACAATTGTATTTAAATACAGCCAGTGGATAAAGGTAACTGTTGATGGGCGGGGAGCTCTCGGNGGGGTTCTCTGACACCACATTCTTTTGGCCTTCAAACAAGAGTGGACCTTTTGGTTTTCACCCAGAATTTAACATTCTGAAAAGGTATGTGAAGCAAGTTAAACTACTTGCATATTTCCACTTACATAACAGGCACACAGCACATCAGCTTTTAGTTTTTCCAGATAGTAGGAGATGAAGCTTGGTCTATATTCCTATGGGAGAATAAACAGAAAACTGTCTCTCTTCCTAATATATTAGTACCCTGTAATGCAGACCATATGATCAATAAACTGTAGAAAAATTAAATCATACTGACAGTCTTAGGCAAAAACTGAAACTTTTTTTTAGGATTGCAGTGTGTAGAATATTAAAATCACATGTTGTATTATTAAATCTTCTTTTGGAAGCCAAACAGTTATGTTGCATAACCACCTCAAGATACATGTTAATCTTACAGATAGTTTTTCCAATTAAAGGTGTTAGGAGCCATTTAACCAGTGATGCTGTAATATAGTTTGTGCTTATGCCGAAGTTTGACAACTGGTTTAGAATTTTCACTCTGGAGAGATGCTTGCTGCAAATAAAGAGCTGAAATGCGTGCACGTACACCGCACCCCTTAATTCCACCCTAAATACACAGGAAAACATCTTGGGGTGTCATTGTCCCTGCTTAGGCTATAGTTGACAGGCACTGTTCCTGCACATTGCTCAACACTGCTTTCTTTTTATAAGAATGCAACATCTTTGAGAGCACCCCCCCTCCCCCAACCAAAAAGAGTGTCTAGAAGCTAGAGCAATGAGTGCCAAGGCTGTCAGGGGAAGTCCAGCTTTCCTAAGGATAAAGCAGGAGACAGGGGCTTGCCTGCACAGACAGCAGAGAAAGTGCTGATCCCGCCCACCACGGACACACTCAAACCCTGGGAGGCCTCAGACAAGTGTGCCGCACACAGCTTCAACCTTTTTAGTGTTTTCTCCACCCCAAGACCTGGGAGGGTCCTTAAAAAATTCAACAACTTGATTAGAAGACCTTAAGTACTCATCTGTTTCACTCTGCATGACAATAAGCCTGCTGCCACCAGGAAGGTAGGCCCCCCAGTGACAACTCCTCTGCATAGCATCCTAATGTTGAATCACTGTGAACTGAACACGGAATGGGATCCACGTGAACTACAGCAAGCTCACTTGCCTTTCACAGACTGCAATCTTACCTCTAACCGGCTCTATCCGAAGAGGGCCATTCTTAATTTTAAATTCTAAGAAACCCATCGGCTCACCAAGTTCTCTGAGGGTAGTTGGGCAAGAACAGGAGGCCACTGCCTCAGAGTCCTCAACAAGGCAGCAAACCCGTGTAGCATAATCTGCACGAACTAACCCCCTTCCAAGGGAACTGCAGCCTCCGTGCAGGAGTTCTATTTTGGGGGAACTGGACGGGGAACACAGATGTTTCTTCAGTTAGCAGTGTTGGCAGAACAGCTCCTGGACGGCATCCGAGTTCTTAATGCAGGAAGAGGCCTCACAGACCATCTACTTGAACCCACTCATTCAACTGAGGAGGAAACTGAGGCCAAGGGGGCATTTAGGTGGCACACCCATCTGGAGGCAGAGGGGCAAGGCTCTGGTGACAAGTTTTGCACACTTTGGTTTACATCAAAATTTACTTAAAAGAAAAAAGTCCTATTTTTACTTCAACCTCGGAACTACGGTGGGTTCACATCAATAGCTTCTCTCTTCCCTAGCCTGGTTCAATAACCGCCCCCCCCCAATTCCTTTGACTCCCACCACCCTTCCAGCTGGAGNTCACATCTTCTGTTCTGCAAAAACAGACGTGCGCTAGCGCCTCAACTTTGAGGGAGTGAAGCTCAACTGTGGTCCCCAAGGAAGCCCGTGGCTTCCTGGGTGAACAGGACTCCTAGCCCCTGCCTGCACGAATCAGGGAGTGAGCTGGTTTAAAACGGATGCCCGCGAAGCTGCCTATCACCTGGCACACAGTAGGCGCTTAACAAGTGATGCGCTCCTTGGTGTCCAGGACCTGGTTGGGAAGAGCCCATTCCCACTCCCCGGGGGCTTTCAGCCTAGCGAGCAGCCAGCTTGCGCGACTGGCCCTGCAAGGCAGCGCGACGGAAGGGGTGGATGTTTACATGCAGCCGGGACCAGCAGCGCCACTGCCGTAGGAGCCCGGTTCGCCCCGAGACCTAGATGGGTCTCGCACAGACTTTGATGCAGGGAGCAGAGCCACAGGCTGCCTCCAGATCATGGAGCTCGAGCTCACACTTTCCGAGGGGCTGTGCCCCTCTCCCAACTGGAGATTACCCCTAAGGAGCTGGTTCCAGCTGCCGCGAATGCACAAGCACGCCCCAACTTGTATTCGCAGGCCTGGGATTGGGGGTCCGGGAGGGCGGGGAGCTCGCGGCTAGCACGGCACCCGGAGGGTGGCTGCGGAGCCTCAGGGGCTGACAGCACGGCGGGGC
>LZPO01087298.1:161410-174034 GCA_001675575.1 Neotoma lepida | reverse complement strand
ATGTGCATGCAGCACCCACAGAGGCCATCAGAGGTGTCAGATCCCCTAGAACTGGAGCTACAGGTGAGTGTGAGCCACTGTGGGTGCTGAGAACCCAACCTAGGTCCTCTGCAAGAACATTAATTACTCTTCATCACTGAACCATCTCTGCAGCTCTGGGTTCTAGCTTTTGGATGCATAGTACAAAGCATTGGCTGACTGCCTTATTGGACCATTCCATAACCCTATATCCCACTTTCAACCATTTTCAATATTCTTTTCAACTGTTCCACCCCCATCCTATGCCTCTGCCTACACTGTAGATCTGCCTCCTCTAACTAACAAACNGTTTCTCTTCTGTGCACCCTGACCTTTCACCTCCTCTCTGTGCACCCTGATCTTGCACAGAGTTAATTTCACCATCACTACTCTGTTTAGGCCGCTCTTGTAATACTTATCTCAGTATAACGTGGTGTGAGTTAGCAAAAACTAGTCATTTGTATAAATTATTATCCTCACTGAGTCTCTTTAGTGCTCAAGGTTTGAGGTGAGCTGAATTAAGCTCAGACTGGGACTGGTTAATAATGAGACTGGCAAGGAAAGACAAAATCCTGTCTTCTCAAAGCAAGATGCACCAAGGAAGCTAGGGAGCAGACATTAGCTGCCAGTCAGCGGCAGCATGCCCATTCAAAGCAGAGCAGGCAAAANCCCCTGGCATCCAGGAAAACTTCCCTCAACTCCCCTTTCAGGAGAAGCAGCATAGTCTCTTACCTGTTAAAACAGCAGCAATAATTAGAAGCTAATGTAATAATTAATAGCCTTCTAAAAGGAATTTGGGGTACCACTGTCTTTTCCCTGCCCATCCAACCCTCTTCACAACCATAACCCTCCTTGAAATTCAAAGGCACCAAACTTGGGAATTCCAACCTGAAAAGAAAGGCAGCTTTTGCAAACCTTCTGCAGCTTTCTCTAACCTCCCCCACCCCCGTTCCCCTGCTTGGGCCCCCAAAGCATCTGGGCCTCCATTTCCCACTCTATCTTATCTCACTTTTCACAAGGGGCCATAATTTGCTTCCCCCAAGCCTGAACCCCGAGGCCTGTCTTGGAGAGCTGAAGAAGCAGTGATGAAAGTCACTGCTCGAGAAAGAGCTCGGTGAAGTTCAGTTATCCCCCTTTGTACTCCCGACTGCTCCTCCTCATCTGGAAGACGAGTTGCATTGAGAATAAATGCCTTTAAAAAGCTAAGCCTCTTTCATTGTCCAATGGCATAACCGCTAAGCCATCATTGCTGCTTTTACAAATTCTGAGATTGTTAACTTTAGCCCACACTAGCTTCAGTTCAAGGAACCTATTTTATGTTAAGGTTCTCTGGCTTACACTCAATTACTTATTAAGAAAGATAAAAATCTGTTATCNCAAAAGCAGATTAAAAAAGATGATAAATGGATGTTTAAGTAAAAGTTTCTATTTCCATTTACAGGGCTTTGTAGGCCATTACTTTTCCTAACTAAAAGATCGTGGTGTTAATTGATGCGTGCAGTGCTATGCAAACAAGATTATATTTGGATAACTCTCAAGGGAACAAAATATTTGAAGTATTCATTAAAATTGACCCGAACAAGTCATAAAATATAGTGTCAATCTAATTCTTTAAGTAATCAGATACAAATCTGCCTAACCAGATAGATAAATCTGAAGGCCTCTTGACTTTACTTTTTGTCTTATTCTATTTTACACTCTCTCCCCCTCCACCCCCACCTCCACCCCCCACCCNGTCCTCCTTCTCCACACCTTTAAACCTGACAGTTGACCATCTTACCAACAAATAAAATGCAGTGAAGCCAACTTGATGATGGCTTACAATGGTGTCATTTCAAAGTCATTAAGTAATTAAAATTCCTGGTAAACATAGCTTACCCAAACTCACACATTAAAATGACAGCCAGTTCACTATGTGGCTGTGTAAACGCTGTCACATCAGCGGGGATAAATGGCTTCATAAGAGTAACTTACTACGTGTGGCAACAACAGCGCGTCATTCTTAAATAACCTCCCTCCCAAGAGGTTTAATAGCTCTCATTTCTAGGATCTCTCCTTACCTCATAACTTTCTCTCTCTCTCTCTCTCTCTCTCTCTCTCTCTCTCTCTCTCTCTCTCTCTCTCTCTTTTAACCCTTAATATCTGCTTAATCACTTTTTAACCCTTGGTATCTAATTAATGGTTTGTATTTTTTGAAAACTTGGATGCATTGACTCTGGAAATGTTTGAGGGAAGAGTGGCAGAGCACCTCTATGTAGACTTGTGTACTCGAAACATCACAGCCCCATGTTTTAAGTTGTGAAAATTAAGACGACGTCAAGTTAGCTAGAAAGTGCCCATCTAGCCAGGCTCTTCAAAGCTGATACATTCCACCTCTGGTACAAACTAATCAAAGCTGCCTGGTTTGCTACTGTGAACACTGAATTCGATATCTTGAGTAACTCCACACAGCCTCCTTAGTCAAAGCAGGACGGAAGCAGGGATGTAGGTCAGAAGATCTGGTCTCTGCTGTTTGACCTGAGGCAAACTGAGGAACCAGTCCAATCTTCACTTCCCTCAAAACTTTTAAATGAGGCTGGCATTTTTCTTCTGTGGATGATTCAAAACGTTTTAAAACTGAAAGAACACCTGAAATCACCTGGTACACAACAGACAGGGAATGTTGAGGAGCCTTGAGTTTGGTTCCCAGCACTGCAAAAGTTAAAATAAACAATGCATTAAATGAATACTATTTCTACAACACACATACAACTTTAGTATTCATTAGTCCCGTTTTGTCCATGAGAAAATCTAGGCAAGCCTATCCAACTGGATAGAACCAGTTTTCTTTTCTTACAGATAAAGTGAAAGCGATTCTCACATCAGCTCATGCAGTGCAAAGTCTGCCATGCTGGAAAATTTACAGAACAATCCCCCCACACCCCACCCATGGACACAGGGGACACATTGTTATGCTTGCTTCAGAAACCGAATCCTGGAAAGATGAGAGCTTGGCTTAGGTTGGAGGGGAGGAGATTCCTGAAGCCCTGCTAGAAGTCAGATTTGTTCATTTCGAAGTCAAGCCTGTCTTCATCCCACAAGGCCTTGTTCTGGAAGATGCTCAGAGGTTCCTGTTTCCTCCCAGTGGTTCCCCCAGAAGGCCTTGCACACTCCCTTGCAGAACTGGCCTTCCTTTGTTTTTGTTAGGAGACGGGGTTTTAATTGGTTTGTTGTTTCTTATAGGATGGTAAGATCACAATGTCGTTTGACATCATGTCTCTGAGACAAGAGATTTGTGTTCATCATTTGTCAAGTAGGTTGTTGTTACAGAAAGAGAGCTTTAGGAATACCAAACAGGGTTGCTCGGAGGCAACCTTGGAATCACATCAACATTTTTACCTGTCTACAAGCAGTACTCTTTTCTGTAGCTCAATGGTAGAGCTGCAAGGAGTGAGAGTTACACTACTTCATGCAGTTAATACTAATGGGCCAAAAACAAAAGTGCAGGGTGTAGGCCAGTTTGAGAAGCTGGAAATGATGCTGCAGGGCCTGCTCTAGACAAGGCAAAACCAGCCCTCCGCTCACTCAAAAGGAGACTCATGCTGCCACCTTGTGGCACTACATAGAAATGCGCCGACTACCGGAGGGAAAATTGTAATGGGTGGCTAAGGAATGGCTGGAACTATTTATTATGTGATGTATAAAGCAATAGGCAGAGTAGGTAGGTTTCGAAGACTGGGATACTGGTCATTTATTTGGTAACTATTCAAAGGATGTATACTATGTATGCGCCTTACACTTCTAGGAGCAAACAGACTAAGCAAGCAAACGAACAAGCTAACTCCTGCGGGAGCCTTAAGCATCCGGTTACTATATCCATGAGCTCATCTTAAATTCTCAGCAACCATAGGAATAAGTCTTTTCCATGTTAAAGATGAGGTTCCTNAGCACGGGAAGGTGAAGGAATTGGTTAAAGGTGACTGGCTGAGTCCCAGACTTGAACCCAGGAAGAGAGGAGACATCAAGATTTTAGTCATTAATCAACACTGAATAAATTTTGTCCTCNGTCTAACATATAAGGAGAAAGATAAGTGTTTCTGAAGTGGCTGCTTCTTTGTGTTTGTCTGAGATGACGTGATGGATGATGATGATGATGATGATGATGATGTGTGTGTGCGTGTGTGTGTGTGTGTCTATACGTTCAATGAACTCACAAATATACATATCCTATACACATCCACTTCATTTCTGTGTGCATAATTACTCACTGTATGCATACATATATTTATTTGACATTTAACAACTCATCAGTTTTTTCTGAGAACCCATGCTATGCTAGGATTCCCATTAGGACCAGGGGATGACCAAATTAGAGCTTGGGATTGCTTCCTTCACAAGCTTTAGTTGTTTTCTTCAGAAAGACTGTAATCTCAGACACGAATTAAAGTATGTGCTTCCNATGTTATACGACAAGGTTTCAAGCAGCAGTCATGACTAGAAGAGAGTTATGATTCACCACAGGGGCCCCAGAGAAAGGCCTACAGCGCATACAAGCCATGGTTGTAAACACAACTGAAAAGGTTTGTGACAACTTAAGTGCACACAAGGAAAAGCCCCAGGACTCTACCTCCCACACATTCTTGTTCATCTTTTCCCACTTTTGAGTTTTGGGTTGTAGACTAATGCACGTGTGCTATACTATCCGAGTAGTAGTTGTGAACCTCTAGGTTCACTTGTTAATCTTCCCCTATTAACTTTTATACAAAGATGTGTTTGGCCGTGAACTACATCCAAGTCAAATACCCCAAAGGCTTCCCTAACCTCCTCCCACTTAATGATCCCTCACCAAAGCTGACCACTCTTCAGAGTTGGATTGTTCGTTGTTGAACTTCTTACAGTCAGTATCCAGTATGCATGGGGCCTTGGGTTAAGTCCCCAGCATCCTTATGTTTCCTTATTCAATATGACGTCTGAAAGGGCTATCCAAGCTCTTTTGTGTAGCTATACATCATTCATTATCACTTACTGTATGTCACCCCGCTTCCTGATAGGTCATAACTTCATTGTTGTAAATTGTGCTGTTTCTATTCGTGATCTGTCATGGATAAAGCTGCCCATGAGCCCTCTCTTGCACGGGTCTTGCAGTGGGATATTCTCATTTTGTTAGGCATGCCTCACAGGGTGGCTATGTTTCCATATTCAAGAATGTTTCAGAATAGCTACACCAGTCTACACTACTGATTGTGTCTTTGGCACTTGATACNGTCAAGCCTTTGGGGTTTAGCCATTCTGGTGGTTATACACGGGTATTTCATTGTGGATTTTTTTGGGGGGAGAGGAGGAAACAGTTTATTTGCCGTATACTTTCGTATAACTGTTTGTCACTGAAGGAAGTCAGAACAGGAACTCAAACAGGGCAGGAACCTGGGGAAAGGAGTTGATACAGGGCCATGCAGGGGTGCAGCTTACTGTATTGCTCCCCATGGCCTGCCCAGCCTGCTTTCATATAGAATCCAGGACCACTGGCCCTGGGATGGCCCCACTCAAAATGGACTGTGCCTTCCCTCACCAATCACTAATTTTGAAAATGCCTTACAATCCAGCTTACAACCCGATCATATACAGGCATTTTTTTCAATAGAGATTTCCTCTTCTCAGATGATTTCAGCAGTTATCAAATTGCTACCAAACAATCCAGCCCATTAGCCCAGACTTGCCATGTACTATGTCATTAAGAATTTCTGGAACACATAAGATTTCCTGTGCCATCCAGTGCTGGGAATACAGGAATGTGGGTCACTGGGAAGGAGAACGAGACAAGGGAATGAATGTCCTCATAGAGCCCAGGCTTTTATTGGGGAGTTGCAAATACAGAGGGACTTGTGTAAAAATCAGAGTCCATTGTCCACTTGTAAGCTGGTATAGTCAATAATTCATTGTGGTTTTAATAGGCATTTCTTTAATGAGCACTGTGTTATGTGGTCACTGGACATTTGTACATATTATTTAGTAAGGTACACAAGATGTTTGTTCCTCCCTTAAATGTTTTTTTAGGGATTATCTGTCTTCTCTATGGTGAATATATTTCCCCTCTTTGTAACTTACCTTTGTACTTTCTTGATTCTACATTTTAGAAGTCAGCAAAATTTTGCTAAACAGGGCCAAAAAGTAGCTACTTTAGGTTTCACAGGGTGTGTGGTCTCCATGGCAACTAACCAACTCCGCCACTGTGCTACTACAGCAGCTACAGAATCTACCATTGAGTAAGTTTGATGAGTGAGCTTGGCTATGTTTCAATCACATTTATTTATGGACACTAACATTTGCATTTCATCTATATCTCACGTATTACAAAATTCCGTCTTCTGAGTTCATCCATATAAAAATAGAAAAACTATTCTTACTTCACAAGCTGCTCGNTGGAATGTGGCAGGCTCGATTTGGCTGATAGTCCATAACTTGGCAAGCTCCAGTGTATTTTATATACATGAGTTCTTCATTTTAATAAATCCCAATTTATCCATCTCTTTTATCATTAATGTTTTTGTTCCTATGTAAGAAATCACTGCCTACTGCAAGTGTTACGACTATATCCCCTCATTTTATCCTACTAGTTTTATTTTATCCATTTTGTTGATATTTATAATCCCTCTGGGATTGAGTTTTGAATGATAGGTGGATCAGAGGTCAGTATTTTTGTTTCTGTGCACTCAAGTGACTGCACATCTTTTGCAATTGTGACACGCGTGCACTCTGGCCCTTTCCCTATGTGCCTATGTTGAATCAAATCTCTTGTAGTCATCAACTCAACAACTGTTCATTTAATCTTGTTGTGCAACATAGCTATACATGATATGTATGGGAAAAGGGCTAAGTGGAAAAAATGTCCCAATTTTCCAGAGTATTAACATTGATTACATTTATCAGTTTGATGCATGGTCAACAGAAAATAATTATTCTGGAAAATTAACCCAGTTCGTCATTGGAATTCCACAATAAATGTGAAACTAATCATGNCCTTGGATCATATTAATAATTATAGTCAGACTTTCTTTGGACCATCAGATCCCAAATAATGATGCAGAGACTTCTTATTAAGTATGAAAGCTTGGCCTTAGCTTAGGCTTGTTCCCAACTAGCTCTTATAACTTAAATTAACCCATTTATATCAATCTATGTTCTGCCACGTGCTCATTACCTCTCCTCCATACTGTACATCCAATTCTCCCTAACCTCCCCCTTTCTCCCTGGCAAATTCCCTACCTCTCAGATTCTTCCCAGAGTCCAGAGTTCCTATCTCTGCCTGGAAGTCCCTCCTGTCCTCTCCTGCTTAGCTATTGACCATTCAGCTCTTTATTAAACCAATCAGAAGGTGCCTTGGCAGAGACACATCNTCACAGTGGACAAAAAGATTATTCCATGACAAATAATTGCTGTGGTCACATAAACATCTCTACCTTAAGTAAGTCATCTGCTTCATTTAGTTCTATATAGACCCTGGATTCATANACACANACACACACACACACACACACACACACACACACACACACACACACACTTCTGAAAGGCAATCTTTTAACCTGAAAGGAAAATATATGAAAGTGAAAAAGTTCCTAATAAAAGCAAAAGAGAACTTCCTATTTTGAAAGAGTCATTTGTTTTTCTTATGTGTTTGAATGTTTGTTTTGCCTGTATGTATGTATGTATGTGTATCATGTGTGTGCCTGGTGCCCTTGGAGGTCAGAAGAGAGCATCAAGTCCCCTGAAATTAGAGTTATTGACAGGTGTAAGCTGCTGTGTGGGTACTGGGAACTGAAACTGTACCCTCTTCAAGAGCAGTGGATGCTCTTAACTGCTGAGCCTTCTCTCCAGTCCAAAGTTAACATTTTTTATTGACTATGACAAACTGAAAGGTAACCTCTAAGAAAGCTAAGTTCAGTGTTCTTAATAGCCAAAACCTGTGAAGTTACCTTATTTGGAAAAGACAGGAGGTGTGACTGTTTCTGATACAATTAGATTAAGGAGTGTGTGGTAAATTTATCCTGCATGACNAAGTGAGCCCTAAAGCCAATAACTGTGTTTTTACAAGACACAGAAGAGGAGCTGGGGATGCAGCCCAGCAGTGGGAAACTTGCCTAGGACATACAAGANCCTGGGTTTAATCCCCGGGTATAGGGGGNTGGGGGGATGGAGAGGGGCTCATGTGAAGATGTGAGCACATAGAAAAACTCACAATAAGATAGAGGCAGAGATGGGAGTAGTGTGACCAGCAATGCAGACCCACTACCGGAAGCTGTAAGAGATAAGCAATGGCATCTTCCTAAAGACCCTGGAAGGAATCTAGGATATTTTGCCCCCATAATGACAAGGCCACACATTTCTCTTGAGTGATTAAACATAATTATCTTCCTCAGACTATATTCTCCATAGAATTTAGCCGACCTTGTATTTTTATTTATTTTTTTGTCTCCCTTCACTAGACATTAAACTCTGTTAGGATAGATTTTTTTCCGCCTCGTTTATCTCTTTCTAATACCTCGTACTCAGTAAATGTTAAATGAATTAGAAGATAAACAAATGTATAAGTGAATATATATGCATAAGTGAATATATGAAGGACCTGTGCCCCCATGCACAAAGACTACAGGGAGAGGTCATAATGTCTTTGATACTGTCAAACAGGTGTCTCCACTTAAGGAAACCTGCTTCTTCACTGTTCATTAGATTGAAACGCACAGCCATGAGTTGGGGGATTTGTCTCACAGCATCCTGTGTTCCAGAACAGCCCACTTTCCCAGGCATTATGTTCTTTGCCCCAGTGTCTACACAAACTCCATATCTTCCATTCTGTGTTCTCATTCTCTCTCTCTCTCTCCCTTCCACCTCTCTCTCCTCCCCCTCCTTTTCCTTCCTCCTCCTCCTCTCTCTCTCTCCCCTCCTCCTCTCCCTTCCCATCCTCTCTCTACATCCTTTTCTCCTCTTTCTCCCCCTCAGGCAATGTTCACTGGCCCTTATTTCCCATCTCTAATTATTGGGCAAATTAATGGACAGCATGGGGTCAACCTAACATAAATAAAAGCTGATTGAGACAATATTTACATAGAAAAACAAGGAAATAAACTTCAGTAACATATTTGAACATCAAGTGTATGGTTGTTTCCACGTGTACTATTTCATCTCTTCATGCCAAATCTGTGAGACAATAGTATTAGCTTCCACAGTATCTACTTACTCTGTGCCAGCCCTCTGGATTTAAGTGTGCCATTTAATGAGTGCAGTATGTAATGACCCTATGAGATCTGTATTGACTTATCTCTACTTGGAGATTATAAAAAATGAGACCCAAAGAGATTAAGTAGTGTTCTCAAGGTCATAAAGTATAACCACATATGGAAACAGAATCCAAATGCAGCACCTGGAGGTTTAAAAACATATACGTTACCTCTATTTTATAATCAAGGGAGCCAGGAATAAAGAACATGTTTCAGTATCATATGACTACCCAGTCTGAAGCATGTATCAAGCTGGTTATCTATGTATCTACTTGTTTTCAAACACATCTCAAATGTAGCAAATTCAGAACTATACCAAAGCCAACTGCATCAACATTCAGAGTGTCTACCTACCCACACCCTCAGAGCCTCCATCCACCCAAGTCACCAACTTTCATTGATTTCTGTCCAATGGACCCCAATGCCCACCTCTAGCTCCATCCTAAACTCAACCTCCTCCTGTAACAAGCTGTAACAGGCTCTTAAGTGTCTTTCCTGCATCTGGATTAACCCACTGCTCACTGTCCACACACCAGCCGGGTAGAATGATCTTCAAATGGAAATTTCATTATTTCAGTTTCTTAATTCCCTCCCAGTTTTCCTCTGTGAAACCTGATAAAATTTCCTCTACACATTAAGCTCCTTCCCGGAGGGCTGGAGAGATGGTTCAGTGATTAAGAGCGCAGGCTGCTCTTCCAGGGGACCTGGGTTCAATTCCCAGCACCCACATTTCAGCTCACAACTGTCTGTAACTCCAGTTCTAGGGGATCTGACACCCTCACACACACATACATGCAGGCAAAACACCAATGCACATAAAATAAAAAAATAAATTTTAAAAAATACATTCCTTCCCAACTTGAGGCTTTTTATGGTCTTTTATTACATTCCTTCTTTTTCTGTTTTTTTCTGTTACCCAACTCTCCCTTTAAAAAAAACTTATAGAAATGCACATACAACAAATATACCTGTGTATGACATAATTTGTTGGCTTTAGTGTACTCACAGAGAAGTGTACCATACCATAGACGATTTTAGAATATTTTTATCATCTCTAACCAATACTTGGGCTAACTAGCTGTCACTCCCTGTCCTCCTCTCCAGTCTTTGGTAGTCACTAATTACTTCCTGGATGGATTTGCCTATGCTGGACTTCCTATAACTGGAGTTATATTGTCTGTGGTCAANTGTCATTGTCCCTTTTCATTTAGGATAATGCTTTCACGGTCCATCCAAGTTGTCACATATGACAGTACATTCCTTTTTCTCATTGCTATATATTATTCACCCAAATGAATATGATATGCTTTTGTTCACCCATTCATATGGAGATTTTTAAATTGTTTCCACTTCTTGAGTACTTTGAACAATGCTGTTAGCCCTTCCTCTAGGTGAAATGGAGGTCCACTTTAGATGGTCCAAAAGAGTTGTTCTGATTTGCATGAAACGAAACACTCTTTGTGTTGTTTTTTGAGAGTAGACTGGGTATAAGCAAAGGTAAAAACAAGGACTCTGGAGATTATTGTATAAATGAAGAAAAAGATGACTTTGAATTGAGTTAAGGAGGGAGGGAAGGTTGGGGAGGTGGTCAGTTTCTGGGTATATTTTGAGAACAGAACCAACAGGACACATCAAAGGTAATTCCTAGCATTTCATCCCAAGTAACCAAAATGATGAAGGAGTTGCTATCAACAAGACAGAGAAGGATTCCTTTGAAGTAAAGCTGGTCTGGGGAGGGAAGGGCTGGAACTGTTTGGACATTCTAAATCTAGAATAATCTCTTAGACAGCTGAGTGACAAGATGCCAAGTAGATAACTAGATCTGTATTACAGATATCACTTAATTTTTCTTGAGAACATCAAACAGCTAGTTTTACTAGTATTTTTTTTCTTTAATCCATTCAGTCAGTGATTAGTGAGTGCCTGCTATGTATAAGGTGTCATGGTAGGCATCTCATAGAATAGTGTAATATCTTTGCCCTGGACTGAGTTCTGTGTGTTGCCAGTCATCGGTTAAAGCTGTGTAGACTATGGAGGCCTATTTGTGTGTGTCAGTTGTGAGATAATGTGAGGCTGGGCACTCATCGCATCTTGCCCACCTCTGCCTCAGGTTCTTCAGCTTTAAAATGGAGGGTCATGCAAGATGGTAGCCAAAATGTTCCCATTGTCTTGAAAAGTCCTTNAAATTGCTTATTGCAATGAAAACTGGATTTCCCAGATGATATCATTTCCTTGGCCCTTTGCTAGGTTCAGACAGATTCCTGTCTTCTCTTTATTCACCAAGCAATGAAAACAGAAAGTGTTCTACGTATCTCTGATTCTCTTTAAACAACAAACAATTCTTTATCTTCTTATTACACAAGTAATATTCAAGGCAAACAAACATTTATATTCTGTGGTCACTGTTTTCCTTCCCTAGTCCTTCAGAAGTTGGCATCCACACCTCTGAAGAGATATTTCTAATGTCTGTCTGCTGTATGTGGTTATGTGTGAACTCTGAGGTTGTATTTTCCTGAGGACAGTGATTGNATCACACTCATCTTTACATGTTCTAAGAGTTCAGGTCAGTACATTGTCAACAACAGANATCTCCCCACAACCTAACCCTAACCCAAATGCTTTAAACCAGATAAGGTGAAAAATGACACATCTCAACAAGTAACTCATAATGTCTAAAAATGACATGTAAATATTTACATTAATGTATTCGAACATGTGGATATTCTACACATTTTAATATGAGGTATTTATTGTGTATTTTTATGGTACTGAAGATTGGACCCAGGGCTTTGTGCATGCTAGGCTAGCATTCTACCACTAAGGCACATTCCTTGCCCTCTTTTAGTTTTTGATTTTGAGATAAAGTTTTCCTAAGTTACCAGTGCTGATCTTGAACTTGTCATCCAGCTACTGGAGCCTTGCTAGCAGCTGGGATTACAGTCATTACATGCAGTCTTTAAAATTGAGTTTCATTGATATATTCACTCATTTGTATAATTGAGGATGTGTTCTGTGTTAGGTTTTAGGAACAAAAACTTGTTCTGTGAAAGACTCATTGATATTCATTAGTGCTGTGGCAAAACAGAAAGTCAACTTTAAATATGACAATGTAGACTTTAGCAGAAGGGTGTTTAAAACAAAAGAGGAGATAGGCAAAGGGCCATTCTCACCTGGAGGGGAAAGATGAGAAGGCACATGAGTCAGTGTGACTCCAGGGGGTTATGTGACAGGTATTGTTGCAAGTAGGACATTGAGTCACTATCAAATGTGTTCCATTCCTGCCATGTGAAGAAGCTGAAAACAAGTCAGACAGTGGTGGTACACACCTTAATCCTAGCACTTGGGAGGCAGC
>LZPO01087298.1:134387-151293 GCA_001675575.1 Neotoma lepida | reverse complement strand
GCCCTCCAGGTCCAGCTCCTCAAAAGATGAGCCGCTGGAACCCGATTCACTGTAGCTGTGCTCGCTGCGGTTATNGCCATCATCCCAGCCACGGTTGCTTGCCCCAGGAGAAAGTGTGGTGGCTGAAGTCTCCCGGCTGCCAGGGTGCACTTCCAGGCTTACAGAACTTGTATCNCTTGTGTCACCTCCTGTGCCATCCATTTGGGTGTCACTGGCCTCCACAAGCCCCCGACATTTCCACTCTGTCTCCTTCACCTCCGGCACATAGAAATCTCCTTGCGGTGCCAGTGGGCACATGAAATGGATCAGGTCTTGCTGGTAGATCTCCAGCCGAGGGTGAGCACACAGCTTCCATTCCTTGATGTAGGTATCCAAAGCAGGATGGACTCGGCGGGCAGCTGGCCAGATGGATATGGGGGTGGTGTAAGGGAAGGTGGTTGTCACCACATGGCTGGGTGCTGGAAAGAAGAATACCTTGAAACCAAATTTCTGATAGAGGTGGATGAGCTCAGGTGAGGGTGACTCCTCTCCCTCACTCAGGATGCTGCCTACTGCACATCGGCACTTCTCATGAGGCACCGTATGGGGGGGTTGTCATAGTAGACAGCGGTGGAACGAAGCTTGGGAGAGATGCTGCAGCTCTCCGTGAAAAGCTGTCCAGTGNCACCATAGGACCCCACATGGAACTTGTAGGCCACAGTGATGTTACGGATTGGGGGTGATCCAGCACTCATNTCACCCCAGTCAGCAGTCCTGAGTATTATGAGTTGAGTGAATAGTAGGGGAGANAGTTGGGACACACTTCTTGTGTCAGGAAAAGGAAGTCAGGGATGAAGAACTTTCTCTGGAGGATGAGGGGAGGCAGGCCTTTTAAAGATGGAAGGCTATTTCACATGCAGATGGGATGACGATAGAGTGGGAGATTGTGCTGATGAGGAGGGACAAGGAGCTCAGCCTGAGAGGGCCTGGGAGAGTTCAATCTGCATGGAAAAGCTGGCTGCAATAAAAGCAAGAACACAGAATGTTGAATGTTGGTGCGCTCCCGTCTCTGCTTCCTGGTTTACTAAAGTAAGATGTGAGAAGTCCCAACCACAAGCACAGGCTGTAAACTCCACTATTCCTTCCCTGCCATGATAAGCAAAACCTTCTCAACACATGGGCTGGCAGGCCTGAGCATGAACGGCTTTTGTTGGCAGAGAGGACCAGCTGCTGCGCCACCACAGTTCTCTAGGGGATTTTTGGGTGCCTGGATCACACCTCTCTGCCATGTGCTACCCAGGCTGGCCTTTTGCCCTTTAGCCTGGAGAAGAGTTCAGTGAGATGGCTCAAGCCTCAGTGTCCCTGCTGTGGGACAGCTGCCCCAATTGTCCTGGGAGGAAATCAGCTCTCAAGTTCCCTTAGCACTCAGCTGTGCCTAGTTCCTTGACCCCTAAAGTAGAAACAATGCAGCTGTCCCCTGGGATGGCTAAGGGCCAGAGGCATATGGATGCAGCCTCGAACACACAGTAGGCAAAGAGTGACTGGTGGCTGAAATTTCTACTGATAGCAAATGTCCTGGTCACAGCAGTGAATTCCTCCAATGTACCTTCGTGACACCAGCGCCCTCCCAGGGTAGAGTCCAGGTGAAGAAGCAGCAAGAAAATAGCTGTTCCTCAGCCCTGTCCCTGCTGCATAGCCTGGGGGACAGTGGGGTGTACGAGTTCTGCCAGTTCTGTACCACGAGAGTATTAACTCCTTGTGTTGTAAGGTGCTTGTAAGGGATTGACAAGTTGGTGTTTGTGAAATCCTGACAAGGCCATCAGCTCTGCACTGGTTAGACACACACCTATAATTCCCAACTTTTGGGAAGTTGAACCAGGATGATCATAAGGCCAAGGCCTGCCTGGAATATGTAGTAAGTTTGAGGCTAGCCTGGCAACTTAGTGAGACCCTGTCTCCAAAGAAAAGCAATAAGTATTTGAAGGTGTGTAGCTCAGTAGTGGAATGCTTGCCTAGCATGGGTGAGACTCTGGGTTTCATCCCCAACATGATGAAAATAAAGGTGCGAAAGGTATGTCACCTTTCAGCAGGTTCCAAAGTTCCTGTCTTGCCTGTGAAAAGAACAAGGCTCAGAACTCAGTGATTTATACCAGTTCCTGTACCACCTTAGCAAAGTTGGGGTCCCTGTGCCTCCCAGCTGATCTCATAGCCCCATCCTTGGAACAAAGTATCTTGTTCCCTCCATCCCCTGTTAGTCCTCAGAAATATTCCTAGGGACTGGCCACATGGACATTGAGAGGAGAGAGTGAGGGTCCAAGGGCAATGGTACCGGTCAAGGAGAAGCTGAAAGCAAAACTTCCCTGCCTTCCTACTGTAGGTCTTTATCTGTGACAAACATAGGCCAGTGCCTGGGCTGGGAAAACCAAGGGGCAGGAGACCCCTCATGTCTGGGGAAAAGAGTTTTGGAGCTCAGTAGGATCCACATACCGGGTCCAGGTATCCAGCATGCACCCCAGCTTGTGTCTTAGCATGCCTTCACGAGCCAGCACCAGGGTTGTCCACACTTTGGTCTTCATGCTGAACATGCTCAAGGCCACTCNGGTATGCCTTTGAGTAAGGCTGGGTCTGTTCATGGAGCCAAGAAGTACATAAGCTGGGCCTCAAGTGGTAGGCTATAACCCAGCAGGCAGAGATGACCAGGTCTCCCCAAGCAGGAAGTGCCACATGGCCAAGCTATCACTTGCATGTGCTACACTCCAGTCACCAACTGTTAGGATACTGGCCCAGACTTTGGGCACCCAGACAGAGGTTTGCTACAAAGAGCAAAAGGGATGCTGCTCAAATCATAGTCTAAGGGCTGCCATTTTGTAGATAAGCAGCCAGCTGGTCAGGGGGTAGCCCATGCCTCTTGGGCCTTGAGGCTCCTAGGCTTTGGAAACTGGTGGTTGTTTCTAGCTTTGGCAATGTATTTCTTGCGTGTGCAGCATGCCTACAGCCTCTCTGTCTTCCTGGGTGCTGGTGCTCTCCTTTTGCAGAGCAGCCAGTTCTCATTGGCAGCTTATGCTGTGATGAGAGACAAGAGGCCAGCCATATCCAAGACCCTGGACTGCTTGCTGCAGCTGCTTGGGCATCCATAGGCAATGGATATGTACCTTCTTTCGTCAGCTTCAAGCTCACTCTCTTCATCTGTCATGGTCTACTGGTGCACCGTAGGAGAGCCCAAGGACCAAAGACAGCTACCTTCCAGTAAATGTCCCTTATCCCTCCTGGTTTTTCCCAACCTGTCCCCAGCACCCTACTCCAGGCAACATCTTCCTAGTGACATCGGAGCAGACAGAACACAATTTCCTGTTCATGTGCTCTGGAGGGTCCCTCACAAAGGCCTGCCCCTGAGCCCTAGGCAGTGGTGTGTTGTGATGTCTGCCCCACTGAAAACTTAGGTCTCCTGAGAAAGGATGACCTGGAACCGAGGTAAGGTAAGTGTGACTGTCTGCCTGGTCCCTGTGACTGTCTGCCTGGTCCCGGCCTCCTTTTCTCAGGAGACAATCAGATGTGACAGGTAGTCAAGTCAAGCAAGAACTCCTTTATTGAAAAACAGTGAGCCCCTTTTAAAGCCTGAAACCACAAGGCTCGTGAGAGGGGTGGGGTAAATGCCCCGTCGGGCCAATCAGTTTAAAGGTCACCCAGACATAATCGCTTAGGTTTCTCCCTCCTTGCTTCCTCCACACCCCCGCCCCCACCAACAGACCTTTGTCAACAACTTGGTTCCTTCCTCCCGGCCTCCTCCCAGGACCATTTACTTGTAANCAACTTGGCTCTGCAGGCCCCCACAGTGGTGTTAATGAAGGGGCTACCCAGAGGCAATTGCAGACCTCCCACAGAGACTGGGCATCTTACTTCTGGGCTGCTTCCCTGATGTCCAGATACAACAAGTGGACCTGGAGAATATACTCCTGGATACACTAGTGGCAGCCTGACACAGTCACCCAAAGAAGAGCTGGAAGCCCTGCCAGCTGACAGTGGTTTTAATGTCTCCACTTTGGCATCTACCAGGGACATAGATTTCATCAACTTCAAGGACCTGAGGAATCTGACCATTGTACTGAATATCCAGTCCCGATATATTCTCAATGGTGCCTTGCTGGCCTTCAGGCACCAACACCAGGTCATAGCACTGTGCATGCACAACTTCATGGCCCACTCCAGTGGCTCAAATTGGGATCACCAAGGCCTACAGATGCTCATGCAAGTCTTCAAGAGTTGGTGCTTCTGCTGGCCAGATGGCTCAGCAGGTAAAGGCAAGGGCTGCCAAGCCTGAAGACCTGAGAAAACTGACTCCTACGAGTTGTGCTCTGACCTTCACACAAGCACCACTTTGGTATACATGCCCACATGCATACATACATACATGAAAAATAAATAAATACATATAATTAAAAAAAAGAAGTGAGCCAGGAGAAGATCTCGGAGTAGTCTGTGCACTGGGGCTAAAGAAGGAGAGCAGAGGTCCCCAAGCTGGCTGAGGAGTCTCATTCTTCCTCTCTTGGTGTGCCTTACTCCAGTGACGCTCTGGCAAGTTCCTCCAGCACAGGAACATAGACTTGTTTGAGTCATAAAAAGCATTTTCATTTTTAAAATTGTTATTATTTTTATTGATGTGCATGTCTGTGTGAATGTGTGCTACACGTGTGCTTGCCTAGGGAGCCTAGACGAGGGCAACACGGAGGTCCTGTGGAGCTGTAATCACAAGCAGTTGTTAACCACCTGATGTCGGGGGCTGGGAGTTGAACATGGATCCTCTGAAAGGGCAGCCAAGGCTCTTCACTGCTGAACTGTCTCTTCAGCCCTGGGTTAGCACGTTAAAGATCAGCCCTGGGTTAGCACGTTAAAGACCACTCCCTGTTATAGAAACTGCAGGCCACAGTAAAGTGACTCACAGAAATAAATAAATAAGCAAGGACACTCGCCAGATGAAACAGGAGAAGCGGGGATTCAGCAGGTGCAGGTACATCTGTTGATGCTGTGGTAAGATTGGGAGGAAAGGCCTGCCTGCTGGCTCTCCTTTCTCAATTAACTTTGAAGTGAGGTCATCCTTTGAATGTGATAGGGATAGGGGAGAGGACCTGTGAGGAAAGACTCTGAAATCAATAGCTCAGAGGAGGGAAGTGAGCTCTAAGAGGAATGGCAGGTGGCGGTGTGACTGTTCTGAACTTAACATGCTGTTGTAAATCAATCCAGATTGATCTCTGCGAGAGNTAGGGCTGAGTTAACCACCGGCTTCAGCTCTCTGCTTTCCTTGTACCTTGGGCAGGAGCTCCTGAAGACAGAGCCTTAAGCTGACAGCTTATGTTTTTTTGTTTTTTTGTTCTTTTTTTTTCAGAGAGTGTAATTCCAGGGAAGAAAGGTTAAGGATCAAGGTGGTTGAGGAAGGATGGACTGAGAGCAAAAGGGAGCTGCTACAAACTGACACAGTGCTCGAGTCAAAGATGTNGCACTGGGAACGTTCCCTTAAGCATGGAGGGGTAGAGAAGATGTTATCCATTATCTACAAGATTGTAGAGTGACTGGGCACTGTGGCTCTGGAGACTAAGATAGGAGGATTGTGTGTTGAGAAAGTTCCAGGCCAGCCTGGGTAATGTACTGGGTCATTGCTTCACAAACAAAACAAAATATAACCGTTGACCCTCTGTGCTTCTGGGTTGGACACGACTTAGTGTCAACACCTAGTAGGGTTCAAAAAGGGCTGTGGCACAAATGAAGCCCTGAGATTGGAGGAGATGGGTGGAGGGCAGAGGTGGGAGGTGAAAGATTCCAGCTCAGAGCTTTGTCAGGGCAACTGGGAGAAGGGCTAGGTACTGCTCTAGTGTGGGGTGGAGGAGGCTTTACACAGCAAAGCCAAGTGAAAGGCTGGAAATGAGCCCTGGAGGAGGATTATGGGACACTGATCATCTGCCCCCACCCCACCCCAGGCTAAGAAGCTTCCTTTGCCATATACACCCACAGGCCCAAAGCAATAGTTCAGGCTTATGCATGGAACAAATTTGAAGTTAGAGCAGGGCAAAGGAATCTCATGGATTCTGAATGCTGTTATTCTATTTTTAAAAAAACATACATAAAGTGCTCCTGTCCCAACATCTTGTGTTCCATGGTTTATTTTGAGAAGGGCTGCTTTAGCTGGTTTCCAATAGAAGAATGGGTTTTAGGTGTGAAGAACTGGCCCAGGTATTTCAGGGTGCTCTAACCCTTCCGTCTACATTCCTCCTGTACATTTTCATATGCTCCCCTCACCCTGAGCATCCATCAGCCATGGCTGCAGGGAGATCTGACCCCTATATCCTGCTCACACACCACAAACAGGGTTTAGGGAACTGTTAGTGACAGGTCACATGACAGAGAAGCAAGCACCTCACAGTCCTTTCTAAGGCCTCCTTTCCTCTCCAGTGTGTCTTTAAGCAACTTTGGAACAGCTAGTGCATTTTTATATGACATTTTGCACAGAATCTATCTTCACACAGAAAATACATTGTCATGCAATTCAGAGATAATTAAGAGGACCAGAAAGAGACCAGAGTAGGGATTTTTAAACAAACTGGAAGTCTTCATCTTGGAAATCAGGCTAGAATTTGATGAGGTAGCGTTTGCATGGTTGCCACACAGAGGATGCTGTGCTTAAGGGGCTGGGATATAATAACACTAAGATATTATTATACATTAAGTGTATACACAGCTTAAAACCTTCCTGGACACTTTCATATATATTATCTTAGACAATTATAGCATTGAGATAAATTAAAAATGTGAGTTAATATGTATCTCATTATGTATACAGGTAAAAGAATTCGGTCTTTCTTTTGTCACGTAGTTGCCTCTTTTTGAGAAGCAGTATAGCATAGTAGTTAAAATCACAGGTTCAGGGCCAGTGAGGCACTTGTTGCACAGCCTGATGACATGAGTTTGGTCTTTGGAACCCCCATCTAGGTGAAAGGAGAGAACTGACTGTTGTCCTCTGATCTTCACACACACACACTCACACACACACACACACACACACACACACACACAATGGGTTTTATTTCTGCCTTGTTGCTTGCTCTTTCCTCTGGCGTCAGCAAACTTATTCAATCATCTCTATCCACTACTTCAACAGCCAGGAGGATAGATATAACTCATGTCTCATAGATTATTTTGAGGATGAGCTCATGCCTATACAGTTCTCAGTGCTTGGTAGAGATTAAATGTTAGCCATTACCATTCAAAATTTAATTTTCCAGAAGGCAGGGGTAACATTTTCTACTTTTCTGTATTCTTAGTCCCAACTAAATAGAATGCTATAAAATGTTTCCTGCTCAATCTATATTTGTAGGCTGTAGGAAAAGTGAGATATGAGCTAGCATAGAAGAGAACAAAATGTCAAGAAGTTTGATATGGATCCTTGTAATGCACTCTATCATTCTCTGAGATGGAGAGGGGACGTGAAAATTGAGGCTCAGAGGGTTTAAGCAACTGGCCCCAGGTCACCCAGCTGCCAAGGATGAGTTAAATCCATGTCTGTTGGAGTCTGTCCATTGTACTTTGGATTGGAAATAAACATGAATAAATGGATGAGTGGATTTGAGGGGGATCTGGGTCTGTCTTTGGAGCTCCTCTTGTGTCTATTTATTTACCTCTGTACTCCCAGAACTTAGCACAGGGCCTGCTTCCCGAGAAGAGCTCAATAAATATTTATTATTAACTGAATAAATAAATAAAGGAAGGAAAGGGCATGGGAATGAACCAAGGCATGGGTGGGTAAAATGACCTCTCAAAAGGGCATTTTCTGCCTCAATATTCAGCCTCATACATTCTGAATTTGCTGGATTCATGCTAATGCCTCTATTCAGTGCCTGGAGAGAGCAGAGGAAGCAATTCATTACCTAGTTACTCTACGTGCAAACTCAGATCCACTGCTTCAGTCACCTGCACTCTCATTTTTCATAAAGTAAAAAAGCAATGAGTCTCCAGCTGCGTGAACATCAGTTGCATTTGTTTGGCTGAAGATTTTCTTGGAACAGGCCAGGGAATTTAAAAAAAAATCCGTGTAGTATGTCCCAAACATATTTTTCATTTTCTATTCAGAAAACTTTATGAAAAATATTTTTGTTTGTATTTTAGAGGTTTATATCTCCCAGCCCCTAGTATTCAGGCTCAAGCTAGTAAACACCTATAGGGACTCCTGGGGGCGCTATTACAGATGCTTGCTTCCTGTGATTGAATGAATCCCTACTTCCTCTTAAGGGAGCAATGTAGTAAGTCTGACATGAAGTGAGTTTGTTTATAATAAACTGTCAACATAATAAAGACACATTAATATATCTCCAGGGTCCAATAAAAAGCTATTGTAAAAATTAGTTGTAAAAATAATTTTGATTTAAATGGTAAACATCAAATAGTTGAGCATTTTTGGGAAGGGAAGTCCATCTCACACGGTGCTTATAAAGCATTTCACAACTGACAACAACAAATTCTCGTGCCTGCATGATTTAGAGGATATAAAATGCTCACACAGGAAATGATACCACTGGTGTTTGCATGGTTGTATTTTAACCATACAGGTCTTCAATGTTACAATCC
Organism: Neotoma lepida; assembly: GCA_001675575.1. Taxonomy (NCBI): domain Eukaryota; kingdom Metazoa; phylum Chordata; class Mammalia; order Rodentia; family Cricetidae; genus Neotoma; species Neotoma lepida. The sequence goes on along the minus strand of LZPO01087298.1, from coordinate 142,704 downwards.
ATTGTAGAACAGATATTGCATCGAGAGAGCCAAATAGCTATCTATTCTATATGCTGTGTAGTGAGCATCACAGAAGAATATACAAATGAAGGGATGTCTGGAGAAAACTTCTNTGGGCAAAGGTCTGGAGTTTTAGAAAAAGTCAAATTAGGGATGCATTTTAAAATTCGTGTAAGGTTCCATTCACATTCCATTGGCCAAAGAAAGTCACACAGACAAGCACTCCTTTAATGTAGTATTTCTCAAATGATGAGGGAAAATGGATAGGAGAGTAAAAAGTCAAAAAAATATATAAGCTATTGCAACTACATATCCCAAACCAGCAAGAATAATTAAATAATAAAAATATAAATTTAAGGAAAAATTTAAAATGTCTATTAACTTGTAAAGGAAATGAAAATTTGGCAATCATACTAGAAGTTTAGAGAAAGAAATTGAATACATTAATTTTATACCTAACAAAGCAAAAACTGAAAGTTTATTCGTCCTTTGGAGGCTTCTTTCACTGCTTGGGCTAATGCCTACTATTTAATTTGTCATTTTTCTTCCTGGTTATTTATTTCTAAAGATAGAGGTATCTTCTCTTACCTGTATATATTTGGAACCTAGGAAATCTCTGGCATAGACGAGGCACTCAGCAATTGCTTGTTAAACAGTTTAATAAACTTGTGAATAATTAATATAAAACATGGTGCTATGTTTTAGTGCTAATTATTAATATTTTATTTAAATATATTTATTTTCATCTTGTAACACAGGAAGGCCAACTTATTTCCCATTCTCTTCCCCATCTTCTTCTACCTGAGAGTTTACATTTTTTTGCTCTCTTCAGTTATATATAAATACATTTTAAATTTATTTTGAGAATTTCATATACACATATAACATTGTAATTATATCTGCCCCCCACTCCCTACCTCCACTTTTTCCTGGATCTCCCTCCCAGAACCCCCTTTCAACTTTGTGTCTTTTTTTTGTTTTATATATAACCTACTGAGTCCATATTTACATGCTTGTGGGGCCACCCACTGGGGCATGGCCAATCTACCAGGGACCACATCCTTAAAGAAAATTGACTCTCCCTCCACCAGGCAGCTATCAACTGTCAACAGTTCATCCTAGGGTATGGANTTTTGTGTTCCTCTCCCCTCCATCACAGAGCCATGAACAGACTGATCTTGCAGAGGTCTTGTGCATACAACCGCAGTTGCTATGAGTTCATGAGTGTGATAATCCTGTCACATCCAGAAGATGCTGCTTTACTTCAGGTCTCTCTGTCCTTTGACTCTTACAACTTTCTGCCTCCCTCTTTGCTGATGTTCTCAGAATCTTAAGAATGTGAGGTATGACAGTGACATCTCATGTATGGCTGAGCAGTCCACAGATACTTGTCCTCTCTACTTTGACCCATTGTGAGTCTTTGTATTAATCATCATGTTTCTCTGATGAAGACTGAGAATTACTATGAGTGTAGAGATACATATTTACAAGAGAGTTGGATGTCTGTCTAGCAAAACAATACCATGAACTTCCAACCCATGGGTTCTTGGCCAGATTTACAGCACCAGGCATGAGTTTCCTCCTGTGGAATAGCCTTAAATCTAATCAGAAAGTAGTTGGTTACCTCTATGACATTCATACCATTATTGCAACCATGGGCATATCTAGTTGTTATTACAGCACCCAGGGTTTACAGCTAGGTAAGACTGTTCCTGGATTTTTCTCCCCGAGCAGCTTGGTAGTAAAGAGAAAGGAATGAGAAAAGGGATAACTAACATTAAGATGTTTGAAAAAAATCCAGATGGAAGTCCATTGCTTATAAACACCCCCCACCCCCCCAACACATGTTTAAATGGAGTTCCCTCATATATGTAGGATAATGATCGTTCCAGAAACCATAGGTCAAAAAAGAAAAAGCCCAGTGCCAGGTATGGAACACCTGCCCTCAAGATGTAGGTTGGGCACAGTAGGAGGAGGAATCCAAGGGAACAATGAAGGCTATCGTCATTATCTTGATTGCCTGTTAGAACTTGATGACAAGGCCCTATTGCTGAAGACACCATACATTGGTCACAGGACTTGAAGAAATAAGCTGGTACTGAACTGGAAATCTCCTCCCTGCTAAGTAGCTTTACAATATCAGTGAAGTTATTTTATTTTAAGTAAATGAAGATAAACACTCTTTGTTTGATATACACTATTTTCTTGCAGATAAATGCAGAGACAGAGAGCACAGAATCTATGCAAAGAGTTTTTCTACATTTGGAAATGTATCAGTGATATATTCACTATTCATTTACTACTCTACTGATGAATATCAGTTTTTGAGTCAGATTCTTCTTACATTTATATCTTTTGTGATTTGTTTATTGTGGAAAGCTTTGGAGATCGACATTATGTATTTATGAACTTGTCAGGAGAACTGTTATCCCAGTAGCGCTGTTAAAAAGATTTCAAACAGGCTGTGTAATGCAGTGCCATCATGGTAAAGAGCAGATAATAATATAAAGGAATGGGAAAGCTGATATAATTCCAAAAAAATGAAAATGGAAATGGTAGGTTGCAAACTGGTTTCTATTACCATTCAACATATAATAAACATTTCAATATCTATAAAATGATTGCTGAACTCGCCTGGCTCCATTGGGTATTTTCATGATTTAAACTTCACAGTGAAGTAATGAAGTAGTTTATATAAAATTGCATCTTTGCAAGTCATCCAGAAATAATATTGAGGCATCCTCTCTGCAATTCCCCTCGCTCTCCCAGACCACAGCCTTCCAATTCTGCTGCTGGTTTTATATAGATTACATAGCAAATATTATTTTAATGTAGCTACTCTCAAGGAAAACAGATTTTGCTTATGAATTTTACATGCTGTGTCATCTTAATACAGGAAACTTAATTGTTCATGATAACTTTTGAAGATGTCATCTCTTAGCCAAGGATTTATTCAAGTGACCTTACTGTTTAGTTTTTCTGATCCATAAAAATGTGATAACAGTGTAGACTAAATTAATTATCTAAAACCCACATGACTTGTCTCATGAAGTAACAACTTGTGATGAGTATTTTGATGTGAATGTGTGTGTGTATGTGTATGAGTTGTTGTGTGTGCTTTATGTACATTCATGTGCTTGCATGTAGAGACATGAAGACAATCTGGGTACCATTCTCAGAAATGCTATCTACCTCTTTTAAGACAGGGTCTGTCTTAGTCTAGAGCTCATCAGTTAGCCTAGGCTGGCTGGTCATCAGTCTTCAGGAATCCTCTTATCTCTGCCCTCCCAGTGTTGGGATTATATTCACAGACTGCCCCACACTCCTTGCATTTTTCACATAGGTTCTTTGGATTGAGTGAGCCATCCATTATCAGTCCAGATGATTTTAATTAAGGATCTTAGCTATATCATCAGGGAAACATGGTAATTAAAAATAGTTTACATAGCAGGTATGGTGGTATGTGCCTATAATCCCAGTACTCAGAAGGCTAAGGCAGGTGGGCTGATTCAAACTCACTATGTAGCCTGGGCTACATAGTGAGTGCTGCGCTAGCCAGACCTATATACCAAGACCATGTCTCAATCATTCCCCAGTAACTAACAACTGAAATCTTGGAAGTCTTGTCTTGGCTTAATGCTGAGAAACATTTGGAAAACAGTAAGAACAAGTTGTTTTGTCTACAGATTGTCTCTATTAGGACTATTCTAGCAGATACAAACTCAACTAAAACACATGACAAAAAGCTATAACATTGAGCTCCCAGCAGCAGAGTGATAACATACACATTTTTGTAGGGGATTTATTTTTAATTTATATTTGAAAAAAAATGTTAACAGATGGAGAAAAGTAAAGGAGTATTCATAAAATGCTTTGGCTTAGTTCCACAAAAATGCTTCATTGATTGAAGAGGAAATAAGGTGTAGAATATGCTTTTAACCAAACTAGGAATTCATTTTTCCAATTCATAAAAGCTACTCATTCTCTCTACTGCCAGTGGAAACAGCTCCTCATCTGATACTCCTCAATACTTTCAAGTCTTTAATGCAAACCCACAAATAAATGTTAATGCCACCTTCTTTCATGATGTAGAGGAAAGAATACTCTTTCTTCAGTGTTGAGAAATGCTGTCCGTGGTAGGAGTTGCCAGAGTGGCATGCTCTCTGTTTCTTTGACACTACAGCAACAACCCTTTCGTGCAAAAAACTTGGGGTTTTCTAGATGAATCCAAACTTTGTAAAATGAATTTTACACTTGTGAAATGAGATACAGTCCTTAGATTTTGGGTAGAGATGCAATGGGAAACAGGCAGCCTTCAAAAATGCAGAATGGACTTCAGTGGTTAACTAAGAGGCAAAATAAGAGGCTAGGGAAAAAAGAGAGAGGAAGAGAGAAACAAATGCAGAGGACCCATGTGGCCAGTACTCACTCAGAGTAGAAGATGAGTCTGAGTTGGAGTAATACAGNCCAGTGTTGGAAAGTAGTGAGACCGCTGGGAAGCACTTAGAAACGTACCCTTNACTCAAGGCAGGTTTGGATAGTTCTATCTCAAAAACCAGTCTTTGTCTTATAGGTTGATTCAGCCTTTGCTCTCTGTGCATCATGAAGTTACTATTAGATTTTAGAATGGGAAAGTACCCAGCAGAATAGGGTGTAATCAGTTTTTTTTTGCAAGTCTGTTTATCAAGGGAATTTGTCATATTCAGTGAAACTAGGAAGCAAAAATCAAGAGTTCTTTCCTGGATAACTGAAAAAGGTTTGCTGAAAAGGATAGAATTAGTAATTCATTTTAAAATTACTTCATAGGTACATGTCTGTTTCAGGAGAAGCTCCGAGAATATGGGGTCATGGGATAAGTCTTTTGTACCTCTATCAAAAGCAGGCCTAAGTTTCATAAAAGTGAACATGAATCAGAAAACAAAATAAGAAACTTCCAAATCTATTGTTTTTACTGTTCCCCAAACAAAAAGTTTGAAAGTTTTAAATACACACACACACACACACACACATTATACACATCTAGATGTGTATAAGAGACAGCACACACACACACACACATGCACGAATAAACAAAGGTAACCCAAGCATAGTGGCATACACCTGTAATCTCAGTACTTGGGAATTTGAGGCAGGACAGGAGGATGGTGAGTTCCAGGCCATCCTGGGCTATATAGCGAGACCTTGTCTCAAAAACAAAACAAAACAAACAAGTAAAAAAAAAAAAAATCCCCTCCCCACCACCAAAACCCCAAACAACACAAGGAAGATATTTAAGAGTGATCTCTCTCTTCTTCATGAGGTATGTTTTTGAGACTACAGTTGAAGATACCTTTGACCTCTGCTCATTTTTGGAAAAGCTCAAGCAGTGACGAGTTTCTCATTATACAGTAATTTTTAGCATTTTCCTGGTCTTTACCTATAATCTAGTGTGCCAGAAACTTTATAGTTGTTAAGTAATAGCTTTGAATCATCAGGTGGATTCAATAATGAAAAAAATACTTTAAAACAAAAACAAAGCAGGGATGCCAACCACGTTTCTCGATGAGAACCAAAATGTCATATTTGCTTGAGGACCTCCTCCCACCACGCCTCCTTCCTCCTCCTTCCTCTCCAATAGGAGAACCTTTCTGGAGCACTAGAGTGGCAACACCAGTGAATAACAAAGAAGGAGAAGGAGAAGCTCCCTCCGTCCTTAGGGATGTGGAAGATGTTCCCTGAGACAATAGTGTGACCCAGGCGGTGAGAGAAGACCCATGCACTAGACTGGAGCCACTCTGTGGCTTGCAAGGATGACTGCAGCGGCTGCATGTAAATGACATCTTGAACGCAGCTCGCCCCCTTGGGTGGATAATTTGTTTCAGGTTCAGCCTTGTAAAGGGCTGTCAAATAAAGGAACGAAGTGAGCTTTTTCGTTGTTACAGTTTCAGATACCACCAAGGCGTAGAAAACGCCTCCTCAAGCAAAGCCTATGATGCCAGCAGAGGGCGCCAGATGGACAAGTCGCACCAAGGAACATCTCAGGCTAGTAAGTATGGGTCCCTTGGGTTCTGGAGAGAGCAGAGAAGGCAGAACTTCATCAAATCTCAGGAAACTCAGCTCCTGCCACATTTCTGTTTGCTGCTAAAGCTACAATAGNCTTAGGGTAAAAGAATAATTTAAAATATAGAATTTAGTTCATGAAGGACAATATCTTCTCGTCTGTACAAATAAATTATTCTTGGATGTGAACAGTGATAAATGAGATGAGTGAACTAATTTTGCACAAGAGGCACAGCCTTTTCANTTGACANTGAAATTAACATTCTTTCCTTTATTCATTCATCAAATATTTAAAGAATGATTATAATACCGTCATTCTCAGCAGGACAAGAGGCTGTTATAAATACTAACAATAGTGCAAATGCAATACTTTATTCATTGTTTAACAGAAAAAAATTATATCAAAACATCAGAGTGAAGCTTTTATAGCTTTGTCAGGGAAAGAGTAGATTTGTGTCAAGAGTGTGGGATACAATGAAAAGGGTTGCTTTTGTGTGTGTGTGTGTGTGTGTGTGTGTGTGTGTGTGTGTGAGAGAGAGAGAGAGAGAGAGAGAGAGAGAGACAGAGAGAGAGACAGAGAGAGATTAGGCTTTTAGAGTCACTCTGAATCAAGGACTGGTCTAGAAAAGGATAATGACAAAAGTGATACAGATGTTCCTCTACAGGACCAAGGGTAATCTTAGCCAGGAATAATTAAGAAGTTCACTGTGAGGGTGAGAAACNATGGACATGATTGCATGATGTATGACTTGAAAAGGTAAAGTCACCCCTGAATTATTAAACAACACATTATTAGAACATTTGTTGAGTAGCATGGTCCTGGAGACATAAAATAACAAGGGTACAAATCATGCCTTTGAATATTTTGGGCAGAGGACACATATACCCAAAATGGAGAAGGAGGAGGAGGAGGANGNAGGAGGAGGAGAAGAAGGAAGAAGGAGAAGGAAGAAGAAGAAAAGAAGAAGGAGAAGGAGGAGAAGGAGAAGGAGAAGGAGAAGGAGAAGGAGAAGGAGAAGGAGAGGGATCTAGTATTGCTGGAATACTAGATTAAAAGGAAGAAAGCGGAGGAAATTTAAGATAAAGCTATGTCTGAGGTGAGATTTTATTATTTGCCAGTCATTTATTCATCACAGCAGTGGATGAAGGACTAACTATATTTATTGTGNTTGCTCTCAAAAGGTTGACAGATGGTGACTGGACATGGAACAGGCAGATTCAATGGTGGGTTTAATTAAAAATAAACAAGCAGATGGTGTTGGTTGTACGTGGGAGTGTCAGAAAAGGATTGACGGGGGAGATGAGCTTTGAGAGACATGGAGATATTTGTGAAGCAGGTTCTGATGAGTNCAAAACACTAAAGGAATTCTACAGTGATAGCAAGAGTAGGGCCAGGCGGGCTTCAAGTGATGCGCACACAGAACTGAAAGAAGTTTCACACAGTTGTTAATTATTAAACAACTCATAGTTAGAACATTAGAACTACTGAGTAGGAAAAATAAGGCAAAAGTCTGGGTTGGTAGGGACCACATATCATGAGAAACCATAAACTCAGACTTAAAACTGAAAATTATTTTGTAGAGTAGTGGTATTTTCAAGCTGGATTCCACTATGGTTTTTTGTTTTGTTTGTTTTTTGAGTTCTAAGGAAATATGTCACAAAAAANTAAAGAACACACCCCAAAGGCTGATTTTAGAGGTCCCTAGGCTAGACTACCTAGCTTTAAATGTTAATCATTAGGTAATGTAAAGTCTTTGAACACTGTTGGGGAGAGGAATGAATGATTAACTACAAAATGTGCCTCATGTGATCAATCCATATGCAAGATTGTGCCAGAAAGTCATTNTTCTCTTAACTCATAAGTAGTCGTCAGATCCTATGTATTCTGAGTATTTCTCAAATCCATCCTTCTCACCCGCTTCCCTATAGGAGCTTCTGTGGTGTGGGTCCTTATCATTTGATCCCTGACGAATACAAGCACCTCTAACTTCCTGTTCCACTCTGTGCACTCAGTCTTACCCATGTACTCGTCATATCATTTAGTGCACAGTTTTTAGATTTACTAAATATACATGGTTTTCACTGGAGTGTAATTTTACGGAAAGCAAATAGATGAAGTCCTGAAAGGCTGTCAAATTGAGATGATTGGTAAATGATCTCCAGTTACTCATTCTAGTCCTCACCATCAGATTTTCTTCTTCTACGTGGGCAATCCCATCAGCGTACCAACGTGCTATATTTTTCTTCATCCTAAAAAACAAAACAAAGCAAAAACTAC
>LZPO01087298.1:118606-134017 GCA_001675575.1 Neotoma lepida | reverse complement strand
AAACATGGCTGGCAGTTTGGTCCCTATTTCCCTGGCGAACGAAGAGGCAGCAGCAGCTGGATCAACGGCGGCATTGCAGCTTCGTTCTGTATCGTGAGTGTACTGTACTGATTTTACCTGTTAATAAAAACTGACTTAATCCTAGACTTCCTTCCCTCTTTACTCAAATATGTTTCTGTTCCCTTTATAGCAAACTTAATAGATACACTTCTTCACTCTTCTTTTTTCCAGAAACTAATTTCATTTATGTTTTTATCTTCATCACTCTACTCAGTCACTTGTCAAAGTCATCAAGCCCGTTAGCAACTCTCCATTCTCACCTTGACGTCTTAGCTGCATTGGATGGAGTAGGTAACAGTGTCTTGAAATGACTGGCAACACATTGTAAGTTTCCACCTAACTCAGTGAGTATTCCTTTCCTAGAGACCTTTGATGGCACCTCTTCTTTTACATGTCTCTAAATCTGGAATAGGTAAGTCCTGCTATCTCGTCCTTTGCTCTCTATAGTCATTTCCTAAGCAAATCCAAGGCTGATCTCTAGTCCTGTGTCTAGATGTGGATGATTCTCAAACACTGTGGTGGTTAATACTGTCAACTTGGTAGGTTCTAGAGGCACCAAGGAGACAAACATCTGTGCTTATTTGTGAAAGAATTTCTAGATCAATTTAACCAGAGTGTGAAGACTCACCCTAAATGTAGGTAGCACTANTCCATGGACTGCTCTCTTAGACTGAATAAAAAGGGGAAAGGGGGATGGCATTCATCCTCCTCTGCCTCCTGACATTGTGCAGTGTGATGAGCTGCCTCACACTTCTGCATAATGAATTTGTGAGCCGAAACAAACCTTCCTTTCTTCCTTAAGTTGACATTNTCAGGTACCCTTGTCAGAGCAATGAGAAAAGCAGCCCGTACGCTTACATTTTGAGGCTAGACCTTTTCCCCAAGTTCACCCTTTTGTGGTCAGCCACCCACTTGGCATGGCTTGCTGGAGTTCTTGAGGCATTGTAAACTCACCACAGTCAAACCAGAAGTTTGTTTCTCACCCAACAATTTCCATCATCCTCTCCTTATTTTTCAGAAAGTGTCCCCCACCCCACCCCTGAGACAGGGTTTCTCTGTGTAGCCATGGCTGTCCTGGAACTTCCTCTGTAGACCAGGCTGGCCTCAATTCAGAGATCCTGCTGCCTCTGCCTCCCGAGTGCTGGGATTAAAGGCGTGTGCCACCACCGACTGGCACGTTAGTGATTTTCATCACGTCATTCTCCTGTTTGAAAAGTCTCTGGAAGTATCACTTCTAACTGTGAACTCCTCTACCCTCTTTCTTGTAGACACCACCTGGATATGCTTCCTTGCAGGTCCTCTGGTATGTCGTGTGTACTGAGCACCTGCTGTTCCTTCTGTCTGAAGTGGATTTATCCTAATATCTCAGAGGTACCTTTCTTCACCCAAGTCTTCCTTTACATGATTCTCAAATGCTGAATTCCTGGACTTTCTCTGACAACNTAAATACAAATGTCTGTCTAGCCTCTTCCTCTTCTGTGTTCACTGGCTCGGCTTCAGTTTTCCATGCAGCACCCACTTCTAGCATTACACTGTCTTATATGTTTGTCTGAGTCTTCAGCTAGAATGTGATAAAGACTTTCTTTTTATGTAATTCTAGTTCAGCTTATCAGAGTACAACTGGGACCCATCTTTGGGCATGCCCATAAGAGGCCAGTTGTAGCAAGAATTCTCAACCCTGATATCTAATCAAATTCCTTACCCTCCACACCCTCTCTTCTAGGTAATGTCTGATNGAATAACACGCCTTCAGCAGAAAATGTTAAGTCAGTGAAACAAGGAATTTCCCTACTTTCTTAGCAATATTCCATCTGACAGTGTACTCCATCCACCTGTTTAGAAATTGACCCTCTTTTTTTCCTTTGTGAACTTGGACTTGAATCCAATCTCTTTTCTGTTACTAACCCTCACTGCATCCACCCCATACCTACTACAAGAGTACTGAGTCTAGAATGCTTTACTGTCTTCAGGGAAGGCCTGGGCTTTCTTCAACAGATGCTACCATTCTGAGTGATAAGAAGAGAAAGTGCAGCATCTGACCTTCTCCTTACTACACCACCAATGTCCAGGGAATACACCCAGAAGAGGTCCAATCAACATCTCTAAAGAATGGATGTATTTAGAACAAAGAAATAGCACACCCAGATAGTCTGGGAACTTCAACTTGGTTTGACAGATAGTTTCATATTACTTTAAACATAACAGTATTTTTAAAATGACATGTGAAATATTCATTAAGACAACTACTAATACAATTTAATTTTATGAACCCTGAGTCTTGAGAATTAAGAACCTTCCAACACCATAGTGTGATTTTAAAAACCAAGTTCTCTGGCAAGGCTTTAAAGTATATTTTTCTTAGATGGAGAAGTATTTTGGTATTTATAAAACATTTGGAATTACCTAATTTATCTTGTTTGCACTAATTAATCATGTCAAAGCTTTGTGTTTAAGGCTAACAGGATCGAGCNAACAGCCGAAGCATTAATACCCATCTGAGGTCATTAAAAGTGTTCGAAAAAGCTTTAAATAAAATACATACACTGTTAGTTTTGTCAGGGGTTGTTTTAATTCCAAAGGACAGCTGTAACAGAGATGATAATCACTTCAAGGTGCCAGTGCTATCCGCTTGCTCAGTTCTTAGCAGCTTGAAAGTATCCGCAGAGATAGCCGCAGAATCCATGGAGGGGGTCATGATTTAACTCNTCTCAAAANGGTGTTGGGGCTTTTTGTCATATGAGCTGTCAACACACACATGAAAGTAAGATTCCCAAAAAGCTGGCAAGATTCATAATGTTTACACAGCAAAGCAAACAACCTTTGTTATTCCAATTAATACATCTGCTTGTGAAGAAAGTCTGACCCAAATTGTTCATGTTTCCTTAGTTACAGTCAGTATTATAATGTTGACTCATATTGAGGCAATTTAGAAATGTATGCAGCTACAGAATGAAAATAGATTATGTTGAGTATGACATTTGTTACTAGGGTTCTTGCTAAAAATAACATCTCAAAGTTATTACATTTTCTTCAAAGAGTTTTAGGTATTGTCACATGCATCTGCTTCTCTTTAAGAGTTTAAGCCTAGGAAATATTATTCTTCAACCTTAAAAATCAGTGATAATAAATGTCAAAGGGTAAAATTTTAAATAATATGTCAGGGTTAAAGCATTTGTTGAGAAACCTTGAACTATGAATTACTGTACTTTATAGTAATTCTATTCTAGCATCTGTCTGTCTNTCTATCTATCTATCTATCTATCTATCTATCTANCTACCTACCTACCTACCTACCTACCATATATTCTATCTATCTATCTATCTACCTACCTACCTACCTACCATGTATTTATTTTTGTCATATTGGGGACTGAATCTAGGGCCTTCCATATACTAGGAAAATGACTTACCACTAAGCTAAATCTCCAGTCTTCCTTGCCATTTTTAATTTTTTTGAGCAGGGGTCTTGCTAAATTTGTCAGGCTAGCTTTGGATGTACCTGTAGGTCAGGCTAGTCCCAAACTCACTCTGTAATCCAAGCAGGTATTGATTGACAATACTTCTGCCTCCCAAGTAGCTAGGGATACAGGTCTGCACTTCCAGGCCTGGCTTCTTTTTCTTTTAATAATTCCATTCTAAAACAAGAAGTGAGATTCAGGGCTGGAATTCCTTAACACTGAAAATGTACTGTACAGGAAGTCTAGTCCAACACTAGTAGTTTTACCAAGAAANGTGAGAAAATCAATTTAAGAACATACTGTCAGGTGGCTATGTTGGAACATACACATAGGATTATTTTATTCTAAACACAGTGCTTTCTCTACTATATCTTATAATCATAAATAATTATTGGGCTAAATCTAACATGGATTTGGCACATGAGACAGGTAAAATATTTTTTTACAAAACAAATTGCATCTCAAAAAATAGGTNAAAGCTGTTGTAGACAAGGAACTAAGAGACAAATCAACAAAATGCTTGATGTNACCTTTTTAAAAACCCCATTCAGAATAAAGAAAATGTAAAAAAAGTATATTCTTAAGATAATTAAGGGAAATTGAACGTAAAATATTCTATAACATTAAGAAATTGTTAATTTTGTTAGATACCACAGTATGATTATTCTAAAATAAGTCCCTTATCTAGAGCCCTGCAATGAGGTATTTAATAATGAGATAACTGTCTGGATATTTGTTATTAAATATCCCAGGAAAAAAATAAATTAAACCATAAAAAAATAGGCTGGTAAATGTGGACAATGCCAGCAATCATGTAGTCTAGGGTTAGTTACTTTACTTTTGTGATACTGAAATTTTCTTTTTATGGCATCTTTCTAGTTAGCCCATGCTAGCCTGGGAATCATGATCTTCCCACCTCTGCCCTCATCCATGCTGGAAGTACAGGAAAAGTATCATCATGCTCATCTTTAAATATATTTTTTCACACAAAGGGTTTTGAATGTAATTATTGAGCCTGTATTACAAAGACAATATTATCAACATGATCATTAAATGTCCAATTTTCTTTATATTTTAAATTGAAGAATATTAGAAATGCCTTATCCCAAATCTCTAAGTTTGGTAGTTTCTGGCTCATGCTTCTCCCCTACCTCCAAATGTTTGGGATGCTGAGATACGTAAAATTATGCCTTATATTTAACATGAGAATCTTATTACTTTGCATAGCTGCTGCAGAATGCTTAACAGAATGACTGAAAAATGATTCCAAGATCACAGTCTGTCATGGTGAGGAGGTCACAGTGGGGCACCACAGCTCATATCACGTCTGTCAGGAAGCAGAGAAAATGCTTATGTCTGCTGGCTCTTTCTTCTTTCCTGCGTTATTCCACCTAGGCCTCAGACTATGGGATGGTGCTACCACATTCGGATAGATCATCCTGCCTTGTTTAATTCTCCTGTCAATAGCCAGATGGTGATGGTGCACACTTTTAATCCCAGTACCTGGGAGGTAGAGGCAGGCAGATCTCTGAGAAGGTCAGCCTGGTCTACAGAGTGAGTTCCAGGANAGCCAGGGCTACCTAGAGAAACCCAATCTCAACAAAACAAAGCAAAACAAAACAAAAGCCAAGCCAAACCAACCAACCAACCAAACAACCAACCAACCAAACAAACAAACAAAATACAAGAAAGAAAGGAAGGAAGGTAGAAAGAAAGAAAGAAAAAGAAATACTCCTGTCAACACCTTCACAGACACACTGAAGAACATTTTCTGATCCAATTATGTTGAGGATTGTAGGCAGAAGTTTCTGTCCTGCCCACCACTTCCCAAATAACCAACACAGAGGCTTAATATTAATTATAAATGCCCAGTCGATAGCTCAGGCTTGTTACTAACTAGCTCTTACAACTTAAATGAACCTATTTCTATTAATCTATGTATTATCACATGGCTGGTGGCTTTACCTGTCCTCCACCATGTCATGTTCTCTCTGTGTCTCCTGTCAACTCCACTGACTCCGCCCTTCTTCATTCCAGCATCTTTAGTTTGGATGTCCTACCTATACTTCCTGCCTGGCTACCAGCCAGTCAGCTTTTGATTAAACCAATCCAAGTGACAAATCTTCACAGTGTACAAAAGGATTATTCCACAGCAGAGGATCAAGAATAACTATCACACATTGCCATAAAATGAAACTATGCTTTCCCCTCTATTTTGAACAAAAATTTCTAGGAGGATATATCAAATTCCACTGGACCCCAGACATAGCAGATAGGCTATGAAAATGCCAATTTCATATATATTAAAAANTAATAATACATTATTGTAGTGGAATAATCTTTTTGTGCCCTGTGAAGATGTGTCTTTGCCAAAACACCTTCTGATTGGTTTAGTAAAGAGCTGAATGGCCAATGATTGGTTTAATAAAGAGCTGAATGGCCAATAGCTAAGCAGGAGAGGATAGGAGGGACATCTTGGCAGAGAGAAAATAAGAGATGAATCTAGGCATGGGAAGATGCCAGAGGAGATGGAGAGGAAGCAGGACATGCAGGAGGAGAGGTAAAAGCCATGAGCTACATGGCAGCATGTAGATTAATAGAAATGGGTTAATTTAAGTTAATAAGAGCTAGTTAGAAACAAGCCTAAGCTAAGGTCGAGCTTTCATAATTAATAAGTTTCTGTGTTGTTATTGGGAGCTGGCAGTACAGAGAAAGTCTGCTACATGTTACTGTACCTTTATACAATAATAGGGTTGACAATTACTAGAGTAGCAATATGAAAAATGAGCAGTGAGGTGCACAAAGAGAAACAGAATTAAAACACTTGATCAAGGTTGGAGAGAAGGTTTGGTTGGTGAAGTGCTTGCTATGCAAGCATGGGGTACTGAGTTCAGATCTCCAGCACTAAGTAAAACCTGAGTGCTCTAGTGCACCTGTGATACATCTCAGCAATGGAGGAGCAAAGACAGAACAGACCCCTGGGGTCTTCTGGCCATCCAATCTAGCTGAATGGGTGAGCTCCAGGTTCATGGAGAGACCTTCTCTCCCCCCTTCCTCTCCCCCCCAAAAAAATAAAGATGCAGAGCAATTGAGGAAGACAGCTAACATTGACTTCAGGCCTTCATAGGCACCAATACACATGAAGGAGGGCCTTTCTTGTCAGACTTTCTTTGGCCTGCCAGTTCCCAAATAATGACATAGAGACTTACTATTAATTATGAAAGCTTGGCCTTTAGCTTAGGCTTGTTCCCAACTAGCTCTTATAACTTAAATTAACCTGTTTGTATTAATCTATGTTTTGTCCATGTGGCTCATTACTCCCTCCATACTGTACGTCTGACTTCCTCAGTGTCTCCCTGGGGTCTCCCATGCCAGATTCTAAACCAGAGTTCCTCTCTCCCCCTAGAAGTCCTGCCTATCCTCTCCTGCCTAGCTATTGGCTATTTAGCTCCTCATTAACCTAATCAGAAGGTGTTTTAACAGAGACACATTTTTACAGTGTACAAAAAGATTATCCCACAACACACACACACATGCACAAGCACACATATCTGTATGCACACCAACTTGACCAATCATGTTTAAGGATAGAATTATCTAGTTTCTCTACAAACAAATTACAAAATATGAAGAAACAAAGAGAATACAGACAAAAATGTAAAATATGAGCATTGTAGATGTATGTTGGATAGTTAATTTATTTTTTAAAATAACTTGGATATGGCTTGCTGTATCTGATGACACCAGTGAAATCTAGTGTAGTGCCTTAATGTAGTACAGTAGTTTTCAACTTGTGAGCCACAACCTCTTTGGGGGTCAAATGGCCCTTTCACAGGGGTTGCCTAAGACCTTTGGAAAACACAAGTATTTACATTACGATTCATAACAGTAGCAAAATTATAGTTATGAAGGAGCAACAGAAATAATTTTATGGTTAGGGGGTCACCACAACATGAGGAACTNTATTACAGGGTAGCAGCATTAGGGAGGTTGAGAACCACTGGTCTAGTAGTATTCTTGTCACCCATTCAGGTCCTGCTTCAGAATATTTAAAGGAAAATAATTGCAAAGGTCCAATTGTAGGGAGTTAAAGCAGCAACAGCTAGACCAGTGGTCAGAACTGAATAGTTTCCTGGGATATGAATCTTAGCTATTGGCGCTAAACAATAGTGACACTAAAACATCACTGCATGATAAAAAATGGGATACATTGCATGTGCAATGTTCTTAGGTGAGATCCCCTAGGGGTACAAGGAGATATGGATACTTATAGAACCATCTGTATAGAGAGTTTTGCATTGCTGAGTAAGGTGGAGCAAATATGAAATCATATATGAAATATAGAGGGCAACAGAAGATGGTATTGACATTAAAGGTTTGTCCATTTGTCTTATNCATGTAGTATTCCATTTTTCCACTAATAAAGCTCCAACAGGATTGAAAATGGGTCTGCTTTAGAAATAAAAATGTGAGAACTGGTCTCTGGCTGTGAATATATTGGCTCTCAGAGTACCACATGACTTGTGATGAAACAGAAGAGGAAAAGTTGGAACTTGATCTGAGTCTGCCGCTCTGCCTCGAGCTTTATAGCCTTGGGTGGGGGGGAACTGAGTTTTCATCATCTATAAAATGAGGGACAATAAGTTTCCTTGATGGCAAATAATTGTGTTTAAATGAGCTTCTTATTCAAGAAAGTATTATTTATGTTTAGCATAAAACTCCAAGGTTAGTGTATTAACAATGGCATTTTAATAGGGGTGAATAGCTAATACAACATGCTTTAAGATCTCAGTTTATAGCTTTTCTTCATGTAGCTTCACAACTTAAAGACTCTTCAACATCATTTACTGGGTTATTAGGACAACACAAACATACATATGTGACTGTAAAGCACAATAGCCATATTGTCTTCTTACCCACTTGAATGACTAGCGAAGGAATCGCCTTTAATTGCTTAAAAGTTCAGTCTTAAAAATAGCTGGGAAGCTTTCTCAAATTTGCCAGCTAGTTTGAGATTCTTAAGTGAGACTTCTTGTCAGCAGGAAAGGTGATCTGAAGAATGAACAAAAATAGCTTGTGTTCAACAGCTGTGATGTCTATAATTTATAAGCTGAGATCATCTCTCATCAGATGGCCATGGTGTACACATCAGAATGAGTTTGTCGGTTGTATGTTTAATAGTTATCAGAAAACGAAGTTTTGTTATATGCATTTCTTGGTTCACTATTTTCATATAAACNGTATGACTTGAGACCATGTTTGAAGACTGTGACCACGAAATCCTATTGGCATGCACAATGTCACAAATGTTTGACTAACCTTTAATAATTTATCCCCAAATAGCAAATAAGCCTTTTTCTGTGTGTTTTAAAATTAAATTTTTTTTATGGGCAAAACTGCAAGTATTTGTAATGTTTTGAAATGTGTATGTATGTGTTCAAGCAATGGCTAACTGGAGCTAATGTAAGTATGAGGCTTCATACTCTTTCTATAATAGGAAGCAAGTAAACTTTAGGTACAGAAAGACAGGTTAACACAAAATAATGGGGGGCATTAAAGCAATGAGGGAAGGATGAAAAGGGAAGGAAGGGCGGGAGGAAGGGCAAGAGGGAGGGATTGCTTGATCATTAAATTATCTGCCCAGCTCTAAAAACTCTGGTCATTATGCTTTGAGTTTCCTTTTACTATTTTTCANTTCCATCTTCAGTACACTTATTTAATTTGTTCTTTTATGCCATCCTTGCTCCTCACAATACTTTTATCACCTCTATTTTCCATGTACCGGAACGTGTAACTTATTTTCATATTTCTTTTTACTATTTTCCCCTTGTCCAGTCTCTCATATATGTACACACACACACGCACACACACCACTGGTGCTGAAATATACTTAGGGCCGTGTCTGTGATTTATTGGGAAATTTTGTTCAGTTNGTTAAAACCGAGAGTGCTGGAGAGGATATCTTTTATGGGAGATCCGCTCCCACATTTATGCCCAGGGAACTCTTGAGGAGGGAGAAGTGAGAAATATTTACATAGAAAGAGATACCTAGACGATGAGAAGAAAGACAGAAACACAAGTTAGCCTTGGGAGGACCTTGGTCAATACCCACTGGCCCAGAACTTTATTCAAAAGGGCTTTTATAACAATGCTAAGGGGCAAGGCAAAAGACCTGCCCCCTTGCTAGATACAACCAAGTGTAGACCCTTCCAACCACCTGGTACCCAGGCCTGTGGTCCAATCATCCTCTTATGTAGCCCTGCTGGTAGAGCAAGCTCAGATCTCACTAGGAAACCTCTGTGGTCTCCAAGTCTTTCATCTCTATAACATGACTGTCTACATAACTGCATGAAGAAAAGAAGCAGAAGGGAGGACATGACTGCTCCTAGGTAGGGTGGATGTGGGGCTGGTCTTTTATCAACTTGACACACAAACTAGAGTTATCTGATAGGAGGGAACCTCAACTGAGAAAATTGCCTCCATAAGATCTGGCTGTAAGGCATTTTCTTAATTAGTGATTAATGGGGGAGGGCCCAGCCCATGTGGGTGGTGCCATCCCTGGTCCTGGGTTCTATAAGAAAGCAGTCTGAGCAAGCTAGTAAGTAGCGCTTCTCCATGGCCTCTGCATCAGCTCCTGTCTTCAGGTTGCTGCTCTGTTTGAGTTCCTGTCCTGACTTCCTTCGATGATGAACAGTGCTGTGGAATAAACCCTTTCCTCCCCAACTTGCATTTTGGTCATGGGTTTTTTTTTTTCTNCCCCCCNCAACAGCAATAGAAAAACCTAACTAAAACAGTAGAAAAGGTTTATTGTAGATATAAATGGGGAATACAGGCAAAAGCAGAGACAGAGACATCTTGGGGGGCGGGGCGGTCCAGACTGAACAAGGTCATACTGAGCAGGACCATGTGAAGAGAGGGGGAGGTNGGGAAGCAAGCGAGAAGCCTGGACCAGTGTGGCCAAAATGGCTGAGCTATATAGGGACTAGAGGAGCTGGGGAAAGCCCATTTCTGGGCTGCCGAGTTCAGGGTAGGGGGCGGGGTGTGCCAGCCAGGAGGACCCTGTAAGGTGGGGATGGAGGGATGCTGGGACAACCTGGCGGCCAGCATCACCTCTGATTCATTAATAGGCACCCCATTTAGCCGTTTACAAAATACGAGTGAGTTATAAAATAATGGGACGCCATCTGAAGAGGGTACGGACTAGAACGTCCCCAGACAAATAAGCCTTGACCAGAGGAGCATCCCAGGGGGTAGGGGAGGACCGTCCACCCCAGCGTCCACCCCTGCCTGCCCAGGAGACAAGTCTCACTGTTTACACCCGCTGGCCCCCACTTCTCTTCAGAGTCTCCTTCTGTCTCTGTCGCGCTCAGATTCATCCCTCCCATCTTCTCTCCCGTGGGCTTTCCTCGGGGCTCCTCGGCTCTGCGCCCTCCCCCCGGGCCCGCTGCACTGTGGGTAGGCGGCGGCGGCGGCGGTGGCGGCGGCGCTGAGGGCCCGCGGCCGAGGGAGGCCGTGTGCCGAACATGGCTGAGAAGCAGAAGCACGACGGGAGGGTGAAGATCGGACACTACGTGCTGGGGGACACCCTGGGCGTCGGCACCTTCGGCAAAGTCAAGAGTGAGTGGGTGCAGCGACGCGGGCGGGGGGCCGGGCGGCAGGTGGAGCACCCGCGGGCGAGCCGGGGCCCCAGCACCTCGCGCAGCAGCCTGGGTCGGGGGGGACCCGCGCGTTATGGACCATGCCTCGGTGGTCCTTGCGAGCCCCCTGTCCCTTCTCTACCTCTCAGCGCACTTATCTGCAGAACTGGGCGACTGGCCCAGTCCGAAGGGCCCTGAAGCATGGTTAGGATCGGGGGAGTCACCGTACCGTGGATCGGGACCGGGTCTCCCACTCGTGCCCGGTGCCCTGCGTGGAGCGTCATCTGCGGTCTCAGTTAATCCTTAATGTGGCGCGGTCAGGGTGTGGTCTTCACCTTAAAGGTGAGAGAATGCAAGCCCTAAGGCTTCAGCGACACGCCCAAGGTCACAGAGAATTGGCAGATTCAGGGTCGGAAGGCTAAGATGTCCTCCAATTTTGGGCTTGCGGAGAGGCCCCTGCCTTCCTCAGATTCTTCCCTATACCAGGCCTTTCATGGTGGAGTTGACTGGGGGGCATGCTTAGAGCCAGGAGGTGGTGGTGGTGGGGTTGTCCCTCTGCTGGATGTGTGAAATGCTGAAATGCAGTGGCTTGTGCAGCACTTTGGGGACACCTCCTCTCCCCCACCCCCATCTCTCAGGTTGACTGGTGTATGTAAAATGTTTCCAGGAAGGCTTCTGGGTGTCAGGGTCGGAAAAGGTTTCTTGGTGATGGAATTTGGGGCCGAAGAGGTCAAAATTGCTTAGGTATGTGTTCTTGAGTGTTTTGTTTTGTTTTTTTTGGTGAAAGGATTGCAATTGCGATTTAGAAACAAAACAAAACAAAACAGGCGGCTTTGGAGATTTCACAGTGTACTTACTAGTTAAGTATTAAACTTTCCTTTGCTTTCTTATTAGTTACTAAGAGTCACATGGGGTTTGATTACCTGTCTTCTTAACAGCTCTTGTTAAAAATACTTGGTTGCAAGTTGAGAATTAAAAGTGAAACATTAGCTTTTTTGTTATTGAGTAAATGTTGGGTAAGCAGTCTAGAAATGTTGTGTTGAGGTTTATTGAAGACTTGAGTTTAAAAGTAGAAGGGAGAGACTCATCATTTCTGCAAGGATTAACTCCTGTTCTCTGTTCTCTTGGTCTATCTAATACCCATTTGTACAACGAGAAACACTTATTGGGTGCTCTTAGCACCTGTGAGGCANTGTTCCAGTCAACAGAGTTCTAGGAAAGAACAAAACCTGAGCTTTCCTGGGGCTCACTTTCTACCAAGACAACCAGAGTACATGTGTGAAGTCTATGCTCCCTACTATTGAGAAAAGAGAATCCGAGAAGGAAGGGCAGTTTTGTGAGGTTGGCAGATTGTAATGATGTGGTCACACAGGACCTCGCCAAGTGGGTATTTTTGTAAAGACCTAAACTGTTTGTAAAATTCTTTGAAGTCTTGTTGTGAAGTTGAGATGAAAATAAGTCGGGATCTTGGAAGAAAAGTGGGTAGTCAGGAGATGATCCGGAGACTAATGAATGATGTTGACAACATCTCTGCTGAGAACTGTTATGACATTAACAGTTGAGCAAACTGCTGCTTTGCCATTTAGGGTAAGTTATATAACTTAGCCCTATATCCTTTCAAATTCTGTTACGTGCTTTTGTTTGCTCAGCCCATTGTCAAAGGGTAATTTAAATCTATTTAGGTTACATTCTCTCTCTGCTTTTAAGCACCAGCTTCCTAAAATACAAATGTAACAGAAGGAACCTTTGATTTATGAGAAAAATCCTTTTCCTGGCAAACCCTGGTGGAATGAGCAACTGGTTAGAGTTTTTCTCACTCTATTTGATGGTCCCTAAAGAGACACTGTGGTGCATAGTTACTTTTAATTGTCAGATTCACACAAGGTAGAATATTCTAGGAAAGGAATCTTAATGATCACTTAGATCAGGTTAGCTCGTCAGCATGTCGGTGAGGAATTGTCTTGGTTGTATTAATTGAAGGGAGAAGACCCACATATTCTGGGCAGCACCATTCCCTGGGTTTGGGTCCTGGACTGTAGNAGTGTATCGAGAGGATTGAACATGGGCAAACATTCATGCATGCATACTTTCTCTCTCTGCTCTTGACTATGGATGTGACATGCATGCGTGCATTCTCTCTCTGCTCTTGATTGTGGATGNGACTGCTTCAAGTTCCTGCCTTGACTTCCCTGAAATGGATGGAGCCTGGAATTTTGAGTTAAAATATCCCCTTTCTCCACTCAATTGCTTTCAGTCAGGGTGTTTTATAATAGACATTAAACTGGGCATGTGGTTTGTAATCAATACAGCAACAGTTCAGTTAATTCAAGGGACTGGTGAAACAAAGCACGTGCATTTAAAAAATATTTTTACTTATTATTTGATAATTTCATACTTCTGTGCAATGTGCTTTAATCAAACCCACCCCACACTCTCTCCCCCTCCAACTCCTTTCATACACCACCACCATTTCTCCATTCCAATTTTATGTCCTCCTTTTTAGCNCCCTGAGCNCACATAGTGCTGCCAGTATGTGCATGAGGATAGGGCCAACCACTGGATATGGGCAACCTACCGGGGGTCACATCTGGAGAAAACTAGCCTCCAACCCCTAGCCTCACAAGCAGCTGTCAACTGCCAGTAGCTTTCTCAGTTAGGAGTGGGTCTTTGTGAGTATCTCCCCTATCCAAGGTACACATATATGTGTGTGTGTGTGTGTGTGTGTGTGTATATATAAATATAAATATAATTATTGAGGTATGTTTTACATATTATAAAAGTCACTGATTGTAAGTGTACAGTTCAACAGTTTTTTGTGATTTTGCCAAGTACAACAACTGTCATTGTAGCTCAGCTATGGAACTTCTATTTTGCCCATTTACAGTTAATCCCATTCCCACCCATAACACTGGATACCACTAATC
This sequence comes from Neotoma lepida, assembly GCA_001675575.1. Taxonomy (NCBI): domain Eukaryota; kingdom Metazoa; phylum Chordata; class Mammalia; order Rodentia; family Cricetidae; genus Neotoma; species Neotoma lepida. The sequence goes on along the minus strand of LZPO01087298.1, from coordinate 119,938 downwards.
TATGCCTAATATGTATAAAAAAATGTCTTTTCTAGAAACTTGNAATTGGGATCATTGAATATGGAGTCTCTTATGTCTGGTTTTTTNAACAATGTTTTTGAGGTTCATACCTAGCATAACATGTCACTCATTTNTCCTTTTTATTGTTGAGTAATCTTCCATTGTATGTGTATATCCCACGCCCATACATTCACTAGCTGCTGGACATTGTCTTAAGTTAAAGGCTATTCCAAATAGTGACTCCATGAATATTCATGTGCAAATCTGTGTGTGAATGTGTGTTGTTTCCCTGAGAAAATACTTGGGAAACAAAGGGAAGAAAGATAAAGTTCATCCAGGTTTAAGACATTTCAGTCCATGGTTACTTGATTCCATTTGTCCTGTGTTGTAATGAGGCAGGAACACCATGGCAGGAAGAATAGGAAGCGAAGAAGCTAACCTCATGAAAGACTGGCCCACCTCCTACTTTCTACTCCCACCCAGTAAGGCCCTCATGATATGAACAGAGCAGGGATTCGTCTGTTGTTGAAGGCAGAACCTGTGTGGACCATTCCCCTTCAGTAGTGCCATCAACTAGAGACTTTTGGGAAACAATTCCTATCGAAACCTTAACAACGGGGATACATACCTTTTTTTTTCTTTTTATCTTGGATAGGTACTTAGAAGTAGAATTGCTGGTTCCTATCATAGTTTTATGTTTAACTTTTTGAGAAACTGACAAACTGTTTTCCAGAATGGCTGGACTATTTTATATCCTCACCAACATTTTCTCTATTTCCTTATCAACACCTGTTATTGTTTGTCTGACTTGTTACAGTTATTCCCCTGGGTGATCTCATTGAGGTTTTTAACTTTGCATTTTACTAGTGACTAATGGTATTGACCATCTTTTCACTTATTCTTCTACCATCCACATATTTTCTTAAATGAAATATACATATTACTTGTTCTGGTTTTCAGTGTTTTTTGTTTGTTTGTTTGTTTTTGGTTTTGGAGACAAGGTCTCACTATGTAGATAATAGCTGTCCTGGAACTTGCTATGTAGACCAGGCTGGCCTCAAATGCCCAGAACTCCTAGAGATCTGCCTGCCTCTGCCTCCTGAGTACTGAGATTAAAGGTGTGCATCCCCCCCATACCTAGCTATTTGCTCCATTTTCGGTTGGGGTGTACTATACATGGCTTGAATAGGGTTTGTCCTGTATAATAACTGATACTGGAATTTGATTCCAACACTGCATTGAAAGGTGATGGGCCCGTATGAGGTAATTAGGTCTTTAAGAGGAATCCGTGCCTTTCTTTAGTAGGTTAAGTAATGGTGGGATAGAGTGTGG
>LZPO01087298.1:86422-112276 GCA_001675575.1 Neotoma lepida | reverse complement strand
TAAGAGATTTTATAGAACCTGCAATTATATTTATTCAATATATTAAAAGAAAATCCAGGTTTGTAGTTAGTGGTGATTCATGGAACTGGAAAAGGGAAATAAAGCCTGTAGAGTGAGAGCTGCAGGAGGAAACAGACACAGAACTGGAGCTGGAAAAACATGAGAAGGCATGATTAGTCATTGGTGGCCATGCTCCTGGNGGGGTCTACAGGTNCTCCGGAGTGAGGACAGGCAGAAAATTTTTGATCCTTTATCCATAACTTTAGTGTATCTTCCAGCATTTCAAAATAATCTCCTATACTGATGAACTTTTTCTGATTATGTCTTCCCTTAAGTGATTATGTAAACATTAAGCTAATTTTCTTATGNAATCTTGGATTGACTTAAGTTTTAAAGAAATATTTTAAAGTTACAGTCTAAAGCCAGCATAAATAAAGATTTAAAAAAGAAAGCAGAAGCCAGGTGTGGTAGCACACACTTCTAATCCCAGCACTCAGGAGGCAAAGGCGGGTAGATCTCTTTGAGTTTGAGGTCAGCCTGGTCTACCTAGTGAGTTCCAGGACAGCCAGGGCCACACAGTAAGACACTGTCTTAACCACCCCCCCCAAAAAAAAATCAGAAATCAACATACCTTGAGGTTAAAGAAGCTAAGTATAGAGTTTTTACAAACAAAACAAAACAAAAACCCTCAGGCCTTTCCTGGTTGGTTTAAAATAGCCTATGTTTTTTCTCTGCCTCTTGCCTGTCTTTCTTTATGTGCTTTATTTTCTTAATTTATTGACATTGAACCAACATTATTTTGTATGCTTGCTTATTATTTATATTCTCCACCAGAATGCACATTCCACTTCTTTTCAGCATTCAAGGCAATTCTTTATATACTTCAAACAATCTTGACTGCAAGAACAGGAAAAAAATGCACANACTCACATGGTAAAAACAACCAAGTGAGAACGGTCTTTTGGAGTTCGGGAACTCATCCTTTCAGTACTGAATATATGCGACATGTGTTATTATGGGACTATCAGAGTAGTGTTAGCCAGGTTTTATTTCCCCAATTTCAGCTTGTGTGTCTGATTCACAACAAAGGGCACAGCTCTATCCCTGCCTTGCTCTTTGATGGGATAGTAAGTGGTTCTTTTTGATTACTCTCATCCAGTGCCCTTCCTTCCATCATGGCTTCATTTATTATGTCATGCTGCAATAAGGTGATAAGATGCAAGTGTGCTAAGCATGCAGCTGGGACAAGGACACTTTGTATGTGACAAGAGACACTGGTGACCCAGAGGTAAAGTAGGCTGAGTTTTGTGTTTAGGCTTTGGACACACCATCCTGTATTGGCAAATCTTTTCAAGTTGATGGGACTTAAAATCATTGTGGAAACAATTCTCTGGGATTTTTTAAATTAGGTGGAGGTGGACTGACCCACACTAAATGCAGGCAGTACCATTCCGTGGGTTGCAGTCCCTTTTGAGTGAAAAGGAAAAAAGGTACCTGAGTTGGTGTTTATCTCTGTGTGAATAAAATGTGACCAGCTGCTGTAAGCTCCCCCTGCTGTGACTTCTCTGTGATGATGAACTGTAAACCAAAATAAGCCCCTTGTTCCTTAAATTGCTTTTGTTGGGAATTTGGTCATAATAATGAGGAAAGTTAACTAATACATGAATCAGAATCAGGTGGTTTTTAGACCTTTGAAACTGGTTTGCTGAAGGACTATGGAGAGAGTTTGCATCTGTGGGCCACAACAGCCTTGAAGCATTGTAAGCAGAACTTAATGGAACATCTGTTGGGATCTTGGAAGACAAGAATGTTGAGAGACATGTGGACAAAGGAAGCCTAGCTCATGAGATGTCAGAGGTGAACAAGGACTCTATCTGGAGCTGGGTTAGGGACCGTACATACAGTATTCTGGCAAAAGATTCTGGCTGTATTCTACCTATTCCCTGAGAACCTGAGTCAGGCTGAATGTAATGGACCAATTTGTTTGACGAGAAGTTTCAAGATGGAATAGCATTCAGACTGTGTTATGGTTTTTGCTCATTGGTATAATCCAAGTCTGCAGTGAGAAAGAACAAAAAGTTGAGCAGAAAGATAAGAAAACTGAAGTTTAAGGAGGAAATGTATGTGAAGTAAGTGTCAGGTTTCAGACAAGGAGAGTGTGGATGATAAAACAAAACAAAACATCTGGCTGGGCGGTGGTGGTGGTGCATGCCTTTAATCCCAGCAGAGGCAGGTNAATCTCTGAATTCTGAGTTCAAGGCCAGCCTGGTCTACAGATCGAGTTCCAAGACAGCTAGGGTTACACAGAGAAACCCTGTCTTGAAAAAACAAAGACAAACAAACAAACAAAAAACCCAACAAACAACAAAACAAAAAACACCAAAACAAACAAATAACAAAACCAAAACACCAAAACAAAAACATCTGTAATTGTTAAAGAGATTATTGCCATGAAAGAAAAATCTGGTGCTTGGCACTGGCACAGCAGGAAAGGTGCTCTGAGGGCAAGACCTCACTCCCAGAAGGCTTCATCTTACGAAAATTCAAATCCATTTGAAAGGAGGGAGCCTAAACTAAGAGTGATAGTGTAGGGGTTCCCAGCTCAAAAACAATTTCCTAGGAAAGTATTTCCTCAGAGTCGGCATACAGTGGCCAGTACAACTATGGTCCAGGAGGTCAGGCTCTATTCCAAGCTGCTGCAGAACTTGGCGGCATTGTCCACATGATACTGGCTTAACAGGCGTGAAAGATGCAAGACTGAGGAGGTTATGAAGTTTGCACCACAATTCTAGAGGCCACTAAAGNCAGGCAATGTGTGCCAGGGTTGGAGTTGCTGTTGGGAGGAGGTCCTGAAAAGTCACTCTATGAGGCTGTGGAGGTGAAACCAAGGTTGTAGTGAAGACTCCAGTATGTTGGCGATGCTAGGACTATGGAATTTCTGCTGAAGAAAGCCTTAGGCATGGAGTAGAATTGTTGGTTCAAAAGAGGGGCTATATGTACTTCAGGAGCAGAGCTGAGGGATGGGGCCATCCCAATCCCTTAGAGCCCAAGTGATTCTACCAGGATCCCCAGAAACCAGNGTGGAGCTACAGGATTTGGTGTTTTCCCTGATGAATTTTCTGTCTTGCTTGGGTCAAGTCCTCTCTTGCTGTACCTCAGAGTTTGGAATGNGAATGTTTATTCTGTGCCTTTGTGCATTGTAAGAATGTAACTTTTTTTGATTTTATAGTGGCTCCCAATTAAGAGATTACCTCAAGTCTCAACAGAAGCTTGGACTTTGGAATTTTAAACAATGTGGCAGTTGGTAAAGATTATAGGGACTTGTGAAATTAGATTGGATACATTTTGCATAATCAGATGTCCAGAAGTCTATGAGGAAAAGAGGTGGAAAGTTATGGCTTAAACTGCTATGTTTGTGTGTCAGGTTGACAGTGAGTGGGATTGTGATGGCTAATCTTGTTTATCAACTTAATAGAATTTAGAGTCACCATGAAAATCAAGTTCTGAATATGTAAGTGCAGGATTTTCTAGAATAGGTGAATTGAGATAAGAAAACCTACACTAAATGTGGACAGCACCATGTCATAGCCTAGGGTCCTGGACTGACTGAACAGGAGAAAGATTGTGGAGCTGCAGCATCCATTTCTCTCTGTCACCGCAGATGCATTTTGGCCAGCCACCTTAAGGTCCTGCAACTATGACTTACCTACTGTGGTAGTCTGTATTCTTGAACTGTGAGCTAAAAGAAGCCCCTTGTCCCTTGAGTTGTTTTTGTGAGGTATTTTGTCNGAGCAGTGATAAAAGTAGGTAACGGGCTGCCATCCTCAGATGTCCTCTTAATTCCTAATGTGCTCTCTGTAACCTAGACATGGTGCTATCGCCATCTGAGTTCGGAGAATTAAATATGCCCATACAATTCTCAGTATGGTGCTTAGTCATAGCCAAAAATAAGAAGTCTTTTGCTTCTACGTTAGAACTATCTTCAGAGAATTTAAGGACTTTGTGAAAAGGAAATTTGGAGAAAATCAGTGAGACTGTTTTGTTTCATCATGGGCAAAGAAGAAAGGAGCCTTGTGTTACTTTGGCAGGAGTCTGGTGATGNTAGGAGTTAGAACATATGCACATCAGATCACTCCTGACTCCCAGAGTTAAAGTTCTGAATATGCATGAGCAAAGGCCGACAAACTGGGCCAACTTCTGTACCAAGTTCTAACTTGCTGATAGATTTAGTAACCTTTGGCTTGTCATAGTTTAGGTACTGATTCAGTGACCTAGGTTTTTTTGGTATGGAATCTTATTAATATCCTTGTTTGGCCTAGAACTCCTATGTAGACCAAATTTGAGATGATCCTCCTACCTCTGCTTTTAGGAAGCCAGGCATTTACCATCCTGTCCAGGGCCTCCAAGAGTTCTCAATTAACTTTTAAAATTTTACACCCTGTGTTAGTTACTTTCTTGTTCCTGTGATAAAATACCTTGACAAAAGCAATGGAAGGAAGAAAAATTAATTTTGACATAGTTNCAGAGGTATATAGTCCATTATGGTGGTGAAGACATGGCAGCAGGCATGGTGTCAGAAGCAGAAGTCTGACTGGTCAAGTTGCATCTACATTCAGGAAGCAGAGAATGAACAGGAAGTGAGGCTGTACAATAAAACCTCAAGGCCCGCCCCCAGCGACTTACTTCCTCTAGAAAACCTCCCAACTCCTAAAGATTCCACAACCTTCCTAAATAGTGCCACCAGCTAGGGACCAAGTGTTCAAACATGTGACTCTGTGGGGGACATTCCTTGTCACACCACCACACCCTCTATTCCAGAACGATCCTCGTCATTCTAATCATTCTTTACTGAGTACTGATAGTTTAAACTAAATGCGCCCAAACACTGCTTCCAGAAAACCACAGAAATGACTGGTACCCCAGGAGCTTCCTTTGGTCAATGTCTCCATTCTTTGTTCCCACTGAAGGTCACCCCTATGTGTAATTGCACCCCCTTTTGTACTCTTTAGAAACAGAATCTTTCACATCTTGCTTCTTTTACNTGAGTTTATGTTTGTGAGCTTTTTTGTCCATAGTTGCATATAATTGTAATTTGTTCAGTTTCATTGATACACACTATTACATTAAGTCTGTACTNTTTATTTGTTATTAATAGACATTTGGAAAGTTTTTGTATTTTGATTATTATGAATAATGCTGGTTTAAGCATTCTGTGTTTTTTCAATTTATGTCATTTTGACNTGTTAGAAAGACATAAATTGGGGGCTGGAGAGGTGGCTCAGAGGTTAAGAGCACTGACTGTTCTTCCAGAGGTCCTGAGTTCAATTCCCAGCAACCACNTGGTGGCTCCCAACCATCTGTAATGAGATCTGGCGCCCTCTTCTGTATACATAATAAATAAATCTTAAAAAAAAAAGAAAGACATAAATTTAAAATTCATTTATATCATTATAGAAATAGATTTTTTTCTGTTCTATTCCAGATTTTTGTCTTTAAGACCATCCTACAGGGTTTAGTTTGATGCTCTGATACACGTGGATCAAATTTAGTCTCCTGTATCCATCCTTCTCAGTCTCTCATAATTACTCTTCTATGTTTAGACCATGTTATTTCAGCTTCCACATATGAGGGAGAATATGTCTTTCTTCCCTGGTTTATTTCACATCGCTCAGGTCCTTTCATTTTACTGTAAATGACAGGATTTTGGTCTTCTTTATGGTTCCATTGTGTTTATATACACCATCTTTTTGTTAACTGCTCACCTGATGGTGGGTATCCAGGCCNATTCTATATCTTACTCTATTGTGAATAGTACCTCAATAACTTGGACCTCCAGGTGTCTTTTTGGTAGGATGATTTAATTTCCTTTGGATGTGTTCTTAGGCTTGGGATAGCTGGATCATCTTTTAGTTTTTGGGGGAATCANCACACTCTTATAGTAGCTATACTTTATATTTCCAACAAACAGTATAACAGAATTCCTTGCTTAAAAAAAAGAAGCTGCCATTCTAACTAGAGTTTGGTTTATATTTCCCTAGAGGCTAATGATACTGAACATTTTGCACATATATGTTGCACATTTGCATTCCTTTATGAAGTGCCTATTAAGGTGATTTTTCCACTTTTAAACTGGACACATGTCATTCCTTATATACTCTGGATAGTAATCCTTTGCCAGGTGGATAGTTGCAAATACTGTCNCTTGATTCTATAGTTTGTCTCTTCATTCTGCTGATTAATTTCTTTGCTGCCTAGAAGCCTTTTAATTTGATGTTTCATTTGTCTGGTTTTTACTTTTGTTTCTCNTGCTTTGTGGACATATCCATAAACACATGGACTGTGCCATCGTCTTCATGTTTCAAGTCTCACATTTAGACCTTTGATCCTTTTGGGGTTGAGTTTTGTAGTTGGTTAGCAATGGGTTCAAATGTGACTATCCTGTCTCCCCAGACCCATTGGAGAAGCTGCCCTTTCTCCAGTGTACTCCTTGGTGCCTTTGTTGAGACTCAGTTGACTATAGATGCTGGTTTGTTGTTGTTTTGTTTCTCCAGGCATCTGTTTTGTTCCCTTGGTCTGTGTGTCCATTTTTAGGTCAGTACTGTGCTATTTTGGTTACTATGTCTGTTAGCACTTGTAGTGCTTTCAGTTTTTTTCCTATTTCTATGAAGAATGTTACTGGTGTCTTGGTGGGGTTTGTATTGAGTCATNAGAGTTGTAACTCACTGGGATAGCATGGGCATTTAAATATTGTTAAAGCTTCTAGTCCTGAACACGGAAATCATCTCATTTTTATGTNTTCTCAATTTCTTTTGCCAAAGTTTTATAAATTTTCATTGTAAAGTTCTTTCATTTTTCTGGTGAAATTTATCCCAGTGTATAGATTTTTATAGCTATTATGAATATGACTGCTTTCCTTCTCAGCAAGCTCATCGGTGTGTAACAGTGCTACTGACTTTTCTATGTTGATTTGGTAACATGCGTTACTGAGTTTATCAGTTCTAATAGTCTTGTGGGGGAGCTTTTAGTTTTTTTTTTTATTTATAGGATCATATCTGTAAACCGTTACCTGCCTTCCTCTCCTATTATTTACCTTTTATTTCTTTCTTTTGTCTAATCTTCTAGTTCCAAATCTGCTAGTACTGAATTGAATGAGAGTGTTGAGAGCAGACATCTTATCTTGTCCTAGATTCTAGAGAAAATGCTTTTCAACTGTATGTTGGCCATTTTTTTTTATCATATGTAACCTTTATTATAATGAGGTTTGTCCTTCAGTATCTAACTTGTTCATTTTTTAAATCATGAAAGGGTGTTGAATTTTATTAAATGCTTTTTCTACATCTTTTGAAATGATCATATCATCCTTCTAGCCCTTATCAAAATTTTAATACACTTATTTAACATTTATGAACTTATTTACTTACTATGTTCATGTCTGTTTGTGCATGCATGTATATGGGGGTGGTGTATGACACTGTACATACATCAGAGGTCAAAGGACAACTGCAGGAGTGCGTTCTTTTANTCCACCNTAGAGCTTTGGGGATCAAACTGAGATAGGCTTGGTGGCAAGTGCCCTTACCTGATGAACTGTCTCCTCATGTGTTGATTGGAAATGATTGAGCTATTCTTGGATCCCTGGAATAAACCCATAAATCCATCCTGATCATGGTAATTGTGTGTGTGTGTGTGTGTGTGTGTGTGTGTTTTACTGTTTTTGATAACAGGGTAATGCTGGACTCATACACTGAGTTTGGACGGTTTTCTTCCCCGTTGGATTCTTGAGAATGGTTTGGGAAGAGTGTTAGTCCTTTATTAAAAATTCAGTAAAATTAAATAGTGAAGCTACCTAGTCTTGTGTTTTTCTTTTTCTTTTTTTTAAACTACNGATTCAATATTGTTACTTTTTATTGATTTATTTTGTCTGTTTTAATATTCTTACAGTTTAANTTTGGCAGACCCTCTGTGTTCAGAAATTGACCTCTTTATCAAGCTAGATTTTCCAGTTTGTTGGCATATACATTGTTTGTATTAGCCATGTAGCATTGATTGTAAGGTTTTCTTTTCATCTCTGATTTTATTTATTTGAGTCTTTTCCTTTTGTGTGTGTGTGTCTAACTGAAGGTGTATTGATTTCATTTATCTTTTCATAAAACCAGTGTTATTTGTTAGCATTTTTAATAATAGTTTACAAAATTAAAAAATTTAAAAAACTGAACCCCCATTTTGTTTACCTTTTGTGTTTTTCTGTTTTGTTTATTTTGCTCTGTCTTTTGTTCTTTCTCTTTCTCAGTTTGGGTTTTTCTTGCTTTTCTAGACTGAGGCCAGATAAATGTGCTGTCTGTGAGAGCACAAAACTTATTTATGACTATTCTTTACTTCGTGTGTGCTTGTCCCAGGTCCTTTCCTTCCCTCCTTCCTTATTGTTGTTCTTTAAAGGGTGTGTGTGTGTGTGTGTGTGTGTGTGTGTAGGTCTGTGGACGACTTGTAGGATCAGTTCTTTCCTGAAGTGTGGGTCCAGAGATGGAGCACAGATTGTCAAGCTTGACAGCAAGCTCCTTTACCCACTGAGCTGTCTCTCAAGTCTTTTTCTTTCTTGACTGTTCTTTAAACTTAAAGCCAATTTCAAGGTCTGGTCCTAAGACTTAGAATCTTATGATGGGGCAGTTGAACTCTTAACTGTAACCAGGAGATTATATCTCGAACTTCTAAACTTGAAATTCTGAGTGTCTTTGCTCCAAATCTCAAATTATTATTTTAATACCTATGGTCCTTAGAACTGTTATTCTTACTGATGCAGTGAAGCATAAGAAAATAATAGTCTGTGTACTAAAGCTTCCCCATGTACAGTTCAATTATTCTGTAATAGTTTGGTATCTATTACACTAGAATAACATTTTGGCAGTTCTTTCTCTCTCTCTCTCTCTTTCTCTCTCTCTCTCTCTCTCTCTCTCTCTCTCTCTCTTGCTTTTTGAGACAGAGTTTCTTTGTGTATCGCCTTGGCTGTCCTGGAACTCCCTTTGTAGACCAGGCTGGCCTAGAACTCATAGAGATCTGGGTGCCTCTGCCTCCCAAGTGCTGGGAGTAAGAGTAAAAGTGTGCACCACTACCACCCAACTTCTTTACATTTTATTAATTTGCCAGAGAAATGGGGTAGAACTAAGGCCTAAAAATGAATATTTTTAACCATTCATTTTCTTTGTTAGATATAGTATTTAAAATCATATGTTAAAATTAAGTAGGAAGTTTTGGTGTGAATTCATATGGAAGTGTTCCAAACTATGGTTTATTAAATTGTACAGAGTGCGTGCTTGAGATTAAAAAAAGATTCCTGATTTAATCTGGTAGTGATAATTGGAAATTAGAAAAATTACAATATTGTCTTTATATAAAACAATTACATATTTACACCTTCTTAATCCATCTGCNTAAAGTTCTGTACTTTGTGCATTAAGAAATCAGTTTGAGACCTGGAAAGCATTCAGAAGACGGCAGACTAAATTGTCAGGAGGTGGGGAGAGGCTTAAAAGATTTATATCTGCCAGGATGAGGTGATCTTTAGGGGACATAATTAAAAAGATCTGGAGAGTTGGAAGGAGAATTAGGCTTGATTTAGTGAAACCTCTTGCTTAGTGTAGGGTTTATCTTATGGTAATCCTGACACATGGCTGAGCTTCCCAGTTGAATCCTTGATGATGCAGTTAAGAGTGCTGATTCATAAAATATGTTGCCTGTTTTTTCTGTCTCTGCCACTTATTACTTCCTGGTTGAGTGACATAAGCAAATTTATAGCCATTCTATGCCCATTTCCAGCAGTTGTGTCCTTGATATTAGACAAAGACTATAAGGCACCTGACTTGACTCCCTCCTGTCTAATATGGAGCAATGACCAAAGATCAAGTAAATGTTAAATAATGCATAATATATTTAAGGAAATATATATTTAACGGATATATTTAAGGAAAGCAGTTACTTAGAAAAATGTTTTTTTCAGTCTAGGCCAGTGTAATGAATATGGAAGCTAGGAGAACCTTTGCAGAACAGATGACTCTGGTACTTGAATTTCTATTAAATATTCCTAATTCTGTTTTCTAGACCAGTGCAAAGTCATTTCCATTCCTCCTTTTGTGTGATACTCTTCACCTTGTAAAACACAGAGCTGTAAGTCAGATGTGATGGTGCAGGCCTCTCAGACTTGCAGTAACCAAGACAGAGGGGTTGGAGGACAGGCCCTCAGAAAAGAACAGAGGGCTGGGAGAGGGAGAGGCAGGTGGATTGCTGCAAGTTTGAGGCCAGCCTGGTCTGCATACATAGTGAGTTTCAGGCTAGCCAGAGCTACAGAGTGAGACTGTCAACACCCCCCCCCAAGCCCAAAACAAACAGATAAGAAACAGAAATCATAAAAGGTATAGTTCAGGTATAGTTTGGGTGAGTATGGGTTTCCCTCCCCAGTGCTTCTTGGTTTTAGAAAGTATTTTGTGAATTTGGCTAGAATTTAAGAAAACCAGAAGGACTATTAATGGATACTCCAGCAAAACTGAATATTTGAAGTTAATTTTTGCATGTATATGAATGTGTGTGTATAAGATACGTGTTCAAGCCATAGCATGCATGTGGCGGTCAGAAGAGCTCCTGAAGGGAGTTTTAAAGTGTTCTGAATAAATAGTATTTAAATTTAGTGGTGGCAGAAACCTGCGGAAAATAAAAATGCAGCCCTTCTTCAATTTGTTAAAAGGGCCTATTCCTTTTCAACGTGATAAAAGGGTCTACCCCTCTTGAACTGAATAAAAGGGTCTGCTTCTCTTCAACTTGTTGGTCAGCAGGGTCCCATAGAGTCCCCCAAACAGTGCAGGCTGTTGTGATTGCTCTTGGCTGCCCACCAGGAATTAGAAGGGTACTGAGTGCTGAAGTCAGTCATCACATACTTGAGTCATAAGAGAGAAATCAAGCTGGTACTGACCTCATCTGAACTGGCTAATTTTCATATTGCCAGAATGTGCTATGCAGGTTACTGAGAGAGAAGAGCCATCAGTATCTTACCCAACTGTGAACCCTGGGAGCTACAATAATGATAAGATAGATCATATCCTGGCAAGATAGGCCCACTGGTNTATAGTGGCATGTATGTTATGAGAGTAACCAACAACTTTCAGGTTGANTTTAAGGCCTGACACACAAGATAGAACTCATACCTGGTAATGTTAACTGGGCCAAAACCACATTGCTGGGTAGGCCATAGGCTCTAGGGGAGAACCTAATACTATTTTGTTGCTAAATGGACATATTATCAAACTACTCTCTAAATACTCGCCATAATACCCATAGATTATTGCAGCTCTAAACTCTCATCAAAGAAGCTTCTTTTTGCAGTAGATGACAGTTAATACAGAGACTCAAAACCAGTCACAGTACAGAGAATAAGAAACTGGAGTGCTCAAACCTAAAGCGGACATCCATATCATATCCCCTCCTCCCAAGACTCAAAGATCACCATGCACGGAAAGGTAAAACTAGAGGTTGTAGAGGACTGTTGCAAAACAGTGTTTTCCAGACATGATAGGACTGTTGAACATAAAAACTCAAGAGTAGCTGTTTCTATGTGCACAAGATCCACACAAGATCAATCCAGCAAAAATCCAGCACGAATGGGAAAGGAGTCCACAAAGTCCCACTCATAGCTGAGAAACTATTGGCTGCTAGGGGAAGGTCAGTGAGTTTTCTTCAGGGATGCAGATCCTGGTAGCTGGCCCTTGCTTCACTGAAATGTTCTATACTCACACACATACCAGCAGCTAAGTAGACTAGAGAGTTAAAACAAACCAACAAAAAAGCAGCACATGAATTAAAGATGGAGAAATGGTGTGAGGAATGTGGGTTGGGGTGGGTTTGCTCAAAAAACATTGTATAAGTTGATGGAGGGGGGGATCAGTGGTTAACAATGCAGACTGTTCTTGTAGAGAACCTCAGTTCAGTTCCTAGCCCCACATCGGATGGCTCACAATTGCCTAACCTCAGCATTGTATACTTGTATGAAATTCGAGAGAGAGAGAGAGAGAGAGAGAGAGAGAGAGAGAGAGAGGGAGAGAGAGAGAGAGACTTAAACAAGATGGTAATATATGTAACTCTCGTGTAAAATTCTGGCAGATGGTTTTCAAACTGTCGTCATGTCTGTTAGTCTTCTCTTCCTGTTGCTCCTGGATACATAACTGACCTTGGGTTCAGACCAGAGGCTTTTAAGTTCCAGACTTTGAGATGGAGAAGGTGCTGAGACATTTACATGGCTACACCTAAACACAGAGCTGTAGGTTGCTGTCTTCCCTTTTCCTAGTCATGTGTGTGGGTGTAATTTGGGATTTGTGCCTGGGATTAAAAAGTACAGTAGATATTGCTTGGCAACTAGCAGTGCAATAGAACCACTCTACCCCAAGTGGACTGTCAGTGTGATTAGTACAATGCTTTATCATTGTGGGCACTCGTTATAAAGTTGTTCAGTGGGTGAGTGTTCTTTTTGTACCAGAAAGCAGGTATTTGCCTTTGTAAAATGGTGCTATGGCAAGTTTGTCCATCCTATTTTCAGCTACCCTTTCCAAACAACACATATTTAATACCACATAAAATTTATTTCAGTTATTTTATTGCTGTAGTTGTTCCCCATTGATTCTATGAAGCCTAATATAAATCTCTCTTTATGTGTGTATGATCAACAAGCCATTGCTCATAAAATATGCCTAGCAAATGTTTTATTAGACTTATTAAATTTTAAATTGATTAAATGATTGGAAATAAAACTTTGATGAATGCAAACATTTGATGTTCATAAAGGAAAGTTTATTCTGCTACGTACATAAAAGAAATTTTTTGGTCTTGTTTGTATACTTGTTAAAAAAGATTTTTAGGACTTTCAGGGCAAAGTATGACAGGTTATTTGTATGTAATTAATTGTAGTTAAGCACCAAGTCACTGAAGGAATTATTAGGCAAAAGTCTAGTGTAATATCAAAAAGGGGGAATTCTCAATGCATTTGATTGTTTTAACTTAAGACACTAATTTATCTGTTTACTTAACCATATTTAGGGAAAATGCCACTTCTTTTTCAGTGTTTCATGTGGGAAATTTTCTTCATATATAAAGATAAACAAGTCAGTTTTTCCTCAGATATATGCAAAGCAGTCATATTCTCTTCTGAGACAGTTCACTCATGTTTTTGTTTGCAAATTAACCCTGTGATAGTAAAACAAATGATCCACCTGCTTGGCTGATAGACTTCACGTTGGATACTTTTACATCACGTGACCAAAATATCTGGGAACAACATGTAGGGAGGAAGTATTTATTTTGGCTCCTGGTTTCAGATGTACCAGCCTATCATGACTGGAAGGGCAGGTTGGAACAGAGCAGTTCATATTTTATCAACCACAAAGGAAAAACAAGAGACCAGAGCCACTCGCAGCCTTAAAGACACGTCCCCATGACTACCTCCTGCCAGAGGCGCACCCCTTATCCCCACCTTTCACCTGTATTGTGGTAGTATGAATCTGTCAAGGCATTTATCCATTGATTAATCAGTGTCTCCATGTTTTAGTTATCTTTGGAATGCCTTCACAGACATACCCAGAGCTGTACTTCACTAACCTCTCAAATATCTATTCAGTCGGCTTGTTGGAGTAGCCATCACAGAGTCCATGGCCTTCTTTGACTTGGAAAAGTTACCTGTTTTCTCATTAGACAGTACTTTTAGTTACTCTGTGGAGAAAGAGAAACTGAATCTTGACCCATTGTAATGATAAGGGATGGAAGTCTTTACTTTTCTTGAGGCCATAGTGGATTCGAAGACAAAGTCATACTTGTTGAGCCATGTGGGCTAGTGCTTGGGTGCTATCAGGTTTCCAGGGTATGTGATACACTTCTCAGGTTATTTCATTGTATAGTCCCTGAAATCAAAGTTTTCCTCAAGTCCTGGAAGCATTGTGAAATGCTAGTAAACTGATATTGCTTGAACATCATTTTTACTAATTAGTTTGCTTTATATGTGAGGAAAGTAACTTTCAAACTTTAAAAAAAGTGATTAAAATGATTATGAAGTTATAAAAATAAAATAATGTCCCTCAACAAGAAATNCAGTTCCTAAATTAGTTCATTTTATGTTTGCATCACTTATCACAAACACATAGATGGCATTGTTGAATTGTGTGGTTAAAATTTTGGTTCTGAAGGAAGACACCTCTGGGTCACATGTGGTGCCTCCACTTA
The DNA here is from genome assembly GCA_001675575.1 of Neotoma lepida. Taxonomy (NCBI): domain Eukaryota; kingdom Metazoa; phylum Chordata; class Mammalia; order Rodentia; family Cricetidae; genus Neotoma; species Neotoma lepida. The sequence continues at coordinate 98,029 of LZPO01087298.1, read as the reverse complement.
GCATGTGACCTTAGTTAGACAAACTAGCTTTTCTGTGAATTAGGTTGTATTTATCTCTGGAGAATAGTAATACTTTGTAGAGTAAGTGTGGATGAGAGATGCGTGAGATGATGCAAGGGTCTACCATATACATAGGTTAGAAACCTGCAGGCATTAATCCTTACAGAGCCAGTAGAGAGCAGAAAGGAGACCACCTAAGAGTTAATAGGTGAGAGTGGTGCTAACCAACAGGGAGTAAGAGTGCTCCCTTAGCAGGACCATTAAAGCTGGGCCAGTCCAGGGATTAGCATGGCCCGTGAACAAAAGGGAGTAGCGAGTGGCATGTGAAGTAACAGAGTGTCATTGCTTGAATTTTGAACAGTAATTAAATTGCTTTACATTTATTGCAGAAATTATTTATTCTTCTGTAATAAATATGATGATGTTAAATAAAAGATGAGAAATAAGGAAAACTATAATGAATTCTATTCTGTCTAAAAGACGTTCTGTTCTATAGTATTTTATGAAGGAATACAGAATTTAGCAGTCCTTTCTCCAAAGACCGAAGTAACATTTCTTTGCTTTACTGAGGATGCTGAGATGACTAAGGATTGGCTTCTATGTTGAAGGAATTCTTTTTTAAGGAGAAGAGGCAGAGGCAAAAGAAGAGCACTTCAGGCCTGTGCATCCCATGATGCTGAAAATAGGTCCATGAGTAAATAAGCTTCGGGCACATTTGGAAGATGCATGATGATAATTCTNTTCTTTTTTTTTGGTTTTTCGNGACAAGGTTTCTCTGTGTAACTTTGGCGATGCCTTTCCTGGAACTCACTCTGTAGCCCAGGCTGGCCTCGAACTCACAGAGATCCTCCTGCCTCTGCCTCCTGAGTGCTGGGATTAAAGGCGTGCGCCACCACCACCCGGCCTGATAATTCTGTTCTTATGACAGCCATATTTCTTTCTCTTTTTTTTTTAGTTGGAGAACACCAATTGACAGGCCATAAAGTGGCAGTTAAGATCTTAAATAGACAGAAGATTCGCAGTTTAGATGTTGTTGGAAAAATAAAACGAGAAATTCAAAATCTTAAACTCTTTCGTCATCCTCATATTATCAAACTGTAAGTATTTTTTTTGTTTGAAAGTATAAATGTCCTGAAATAGTTAAAACATAATTTTATAAATATCTTGAGTTAACTTTAGAAAACATCAGTTTTCATGTTCATATTCAGTTTTAATTTAATTATTTCACTTCTCTCAGTTCTTCAGTAAACATACTTGGTTTAGAGTTAAAGCCATTGCTTCAAATTTGCTAGTATTCAGTGGTGCACAGAGCCTTGGGAATTGGTCCTTTAGTACTCCTCTGAAGATCACACAGGCGTTTGCTGTTCTGGGGTTGGCTCTTTTGTTTTGCTTTGTTTCTTCTGTTTTTAATTTAAAAGTAATGTCAGGCCAGGTGTGGTAGCATATTACTGTGATCTCACTTGGAGACCAGAACCGGAGGATCATGAGTTTGAGGTCAACCTGGGCTGCATAATAAAATTGGCCCATAAATTGATAGATAGATAGATAGATAGATAGATAGATAGATAGCTATGTTAGTAAAATTGAAAGATAATTTAATTTAATTAGATATGTAGAAAATCTAGACAGTAAGTATGCAGTAATATTCTGTTATGTTGTTTAAAGTTCTAGTTTTATAGAATGTAGCATTCTAGACACAGAAAATTATCTTTATTGTACTTTAAAGCTTGGATACAGTTTTTATAAAATAAATGTTAATTTTACTTACTCAAGGAGTACTTGATGGTAGCCAGGAACTGTGTTGAGCATTCTACATTTAGAATTCCTTATTATCATTATGACAAGCCTGTAAGGTGAGCTCACTTTATAGATCAGAAGATGGCATANCTAACANGGATAAACAACTAGAAAAGTAAACTTGAGGCTCCATGGTTTTACCCAGTTCAACTTACATATTGTTACTCAGGTATGTAAAACAATAAGTAGGTATAAGCCCAATATGGTGCTTTGTAAAGCCAAATTATTTAGTGAATTTAGAAGTAGAAATAGAGAGGCAGACTATATCTTGATTCAAATCAGATTGCTGCTTAAGAAAACCTATTTAGGAATATTATAAAGATATTAGTGTCTTTTAGATTTTGTTTGCTAGTGTTTTGAGAGCAAAATAAATTTATATTTAACCTAAAATTAGTTAGCAATCTTTTTTTTNTTTTTTGGTTTTTTGAAACAGGATTTCTCTGTGTAACCAAAGATGTCCTGGAACTCTCTTTATAGACCAGGCTGGCTCCAAACTCAGACATCCACCTGCCTCTGCCTTCCAAATGCTGAGATTAAAGACATGCACCACCATTGCCCGGCTAGTAAACAATCTTTTTAAAATTATTATATTGTTTGAGAATTTTATACATGCATATCTGTTTTGATCAAATCTACCCTATTCCTTCCCCTCCAGTTCCCCTCCCCCACTTTCCACTTAGCACTTCAAAGCTCTTTTTAAACCCTCAGTGCACAATCTTTGAATGTCAGTGTTAACAGGGAGCAACTTGCTAAGCCTACGGAATTCTACTGTTTATTTGATGATAGTCAGCAGGATAATGGCCCTCCGAATGTGTGTCCTCACCTCAAGAACATGTGAATGTTGTCGGTTACATTGCAAAAACAAAGTAGGGTTACAGGTCATCTTATACTAAGAGAGAGAGGTAATTCTGGATGGCTTGAGAGTCCATGTAAACACAGTGGTCCTCCGAAGTAGCAGACGAGGGTAGAAGGATGAGTCAGAAAGAGTTCTGAGCAAGGTTATCATGAGCAGATGTGAGCAGGACTCTGCTGGCTAATGGGGGCTTAAAAGATGGAGGAAGGGGCTGTGAGGCAACACAGGACAGCCTCCAAAAGCCGAAAGTTCAAAGAAGGGACTTTGCTCCTAGAGCCTCCAGAAGACATCGTAATTCATGTCAGGCTTGTAATCCACAGAACTGTAAGGTAATGCATGTGCGTTGTTTTCAGCCTCTTAAGTTGGAGGCAATGGAAACCAGTGCAACACTGTGCTGGTTAGTATTTGTCAACTTGACACAAACTAGAGTTGCCTGGGAAGAGGGAACCTCAATTAAGGAATTGCCTTGTCAGTTTGGCCTGTACATGTGTCTGTGGGGCATTTTCTTGATTAATGACTGGTATTCAAGGGTCTAGCCCACTGTGGGCAGTGCCAACCCCGGGAAGACGGTCCTGGGCTGTATAAAACAGCTGAACAAGCCTAGAGAGTGATCCAATAAGCAGTGTTCTTTACAGTCTTTATTGAGTTCCTGCCTCAGGTTCCCACCTTAAGTTCCTTAAATTACTTCTCTTCGTGATGGACTGTAACCTATAAGATGAAGTAAACCTTTTCCTCCCCTAGTTGCTTTTGGCCAGTGTTTTATCACAGCAACAGAAAAGCATGCTAGAACAAATGATATTTTTGATTTATTTTCCCTCTAAGATGAGAAAGCCACTGGTGACACAATTGCTGTGAGACTTTCAGTTTTATAGTAAGCATCAATGCTATGTGATACTTACTTTAAGTTCATTTCATCATAAACATAGAGTCATGTGGCATATTTGATTTTAAGACTATGTCCAGTACCAGGTGCTGGATGACCCTAGAATGTGCATCTAAAAGTTTTGGAAGATTAGTGTAAAATATAACCTATCAAGGATAATGCACCTCTCCTCCCATTCATTTTCTAACTTTTGAATGCGGTGCTTCATAGTGTTGTGTAAGAAGTAACTGCTGGCGTTGGTGGAATGCCTGGTTTGTGATAAGCATTGCCACAGAAGCAGGCATTGGCCTCCTATGAGCTGATTTTCCTTGAGTTGACTTCANGTAGCTCTCAGTTAACTGAAACAGTTCATACATATATATATTTTTAAAGACAGTCTTGCTTGCTGTCTTGCTGTGTAACCTAAGCTGGCCTAGAACTGTGGTGTAACCCAGGCTGACCTTACAATCAAATTCACAATCCTGTGTAACCTAAACAAACTCACAGTCCTGTGTTTGCTTCCTAATGCCGAGGTTCTAGGCCTGTGACACTGGCCCTTCTCACATCTGACTTGACTCCATGTTTGTAATGGCGTCAGTGGCATGTAAGCTAAGTGTCTGGTTTTTGCTGCTTGGTAGCTATTGTGTATGAGAAGAGAAACCTGAAATGGCCAGACTTAAAGCTTCGACCTCACTTTCAGAATGCTAACCCTGAAAGCTCCCATCTGGGGAATGTGACCTAGTTTGTTCTGCTCTTGAAAACATAGATTGCATTTGCCATGGTTCTAGTTTAATTTCTGTTGCTNTGGTAAAACATCCTGACAGAAAGCAGTTTAGGGGAGAAANGGGTTTACTCTGCATTTAATGACAGGTTGCAGTCTATTATTGAGGGGAAGTCAAGTCAGGAACACAGTAGCTAGTCACATCACGTCCACAGCCAAGAGCAGAGAGAAGTGGCTACCTGCTGCATGCTTAAACTCAGCTAGCCCTTTTCACCCCTAAGCAGTTCAGGGCCCAGCCCATAAAGTGGTGCTATCCACAGCAGGCTGAGTCTTCCTACAACAATTAACAATATGACAACCCAGTCCCCAAAAGACATCTCATAGTCCAATCTGATCTAGATAATTTCTCAAGTGGGCTTGCCTCCTCAGGTGACTCTAGGTCATGGCAATTTGATGATTAAAGCTATCAGAACAGTAAACATCTGTGGTTATCATGGAGTTTAAATCTTATTTCTGACGTAATTTATCAGTGTTGTATTGTTCTTGTTTCTATAATTTATTAACATTTCTTGCCTCATTCTGGTTTAGAATTAGTTATAGTTACATTGTTCTAAAGTAGCTACGGAACAGCTTCAGACTTGACTAGCGAGTAGTTAGCAAAGATGAATCCAGTGCTTAAAGTTCTTGATTTTTCAGCCATGAGCTTAAGTCATTCATTCACATTGCCTCTTTATTGTAAATCTCAATTTTTTTAAAAAGAAAAACACTCATGTTTTCTTCCTACTGAGGCTTATTGACAGCCTCTAATAATGTTAGTGTGTGTGTGTGTGTGTGTGTGTGTGTGAGAGAGAGAGAGAGAGAGAGAGAGAGAGAGAGGGAGAGAGAGAGAGAGAAAATGTGCACATGCATGGGGGGGCAGTGGGGAGTAGGTAATAAACCCATAATAGTTAACTATATCATATGCAGTAAAGATGTAAGGAACCTGGAAGAGAAATATTATACACAGAACAACTAACAATACAAAGGGTTTGAAGTGGAACGCCCTACACTCCAGCAGTCAAGGGAGCAGAATGACCTAGGGCAATGGTTCTTGACCTGTGGGTCACAACCCCTTTGGGAGTCACATATCAGATATTTGCATTATGACTCATAACAGTAGCAAACTGTACTCCATACAGTTATGGAATAGCAATGAATAATGTTATGGTTGGGGATCACCACAACATAAGGAACTGTGTTAAAGGGGTACAGCATTAGCAAGGATGAGAACCACTGATCTCTAGGGGTTTGGAGTGATAAAATCAGAGACATAAAGAGGAGCCAGAGTATACAGGTCATTGTCGAATATTGTTAAGGACTTTAACTTCCACCCTTGAGTGAGATGAAAAGCCACTGAAGTATGTTGACTGGAGGTGAGATGTCATCTGACTTAACATGTAGACTGTATTTGGGCAAGTACTGAAGTTAGGACAAAAGTTAGGAGTCAATTGCAGTAATCTGGGTGAAAGGTGCTGGTGGTATGGGATAGAACATCATGTGGTAGATGTTGAGTAGTATGCCTGTTCTGTATGTGCTTTCAATGTGGAGTTTACATTTACTGAGAGAAAAGAGATGATGAAAAAAGAATAACTCCAAGTATCGGATGTGGGCAAAAAAAGAATAGTGTTGTCCTTGACTAAATGAGAACGGTTCCACGAAGACCAGGTTTGAGATGGGCTGTTAGGAGTTAGTATCAAACGTTTGACTCTGTTTTTATGAAGCTGAAAGGAAGCATCCTAGTAAAGATGTTCTTGAATACCTGAGTCTGGAATTCAGGGGAAAGTTATAGTGTCTTAGTTAGGGTTTCTATTACTGTGAAGAGACACCATGACCGTGGCAACTCTTACAAAGAAAACATTTAATTGGGGNTGGCTTACAGTTCAGAGGGTTAGTCCATTATTGTCATGGCAGGAAGCATGGTGGCATGCAGGCAGACATGGTACTAGAGAGGTAGCTGAGAGTTCTATATCTGGANCCACAGGCAGCAGGAAGAGAAATGAGACACTGCCCTGGCTTGAGCTTCTGAGACCTCAAAGCCTGCTCCCAGTGACACACTTCTGACAAGGCCACACCTACTCCAACAAGGCCACATTTCCTAATACTGCTACTCCTTATGAGCCTATGGGGGCCATTTGTATTCTAACCACCACAGATAGCATACCCTAAGACTGGATAAGAATACCAAGAACCTGCAGATAGATGAACTAGTCCAAGGACTGAGATCCAGGGCATTAACTCTGTCTGAACATAAGCAGGAACCAGAAAAGGAATACAAATGAATCAGTGAAGGTAGAGGGTAGAAGATCTAGTGTCTTAATACNAAACAAGTGAAATTTTCACAAGCAAAATTATGTTCTTACCCTGCTATGCCAGAAACCTAGATGTCAACATTTTTGTGTCTTTTCATTTGTCAAAATGATTGAATAACAATAAATTCACAAGGTACAGCCCTTTCAGTAGCAGCAGTTTGTCAGATAGCCCTATCTGTTTTGGTAATCTGTCTGAAGCTAATAAGTTTTTCATTTTTTTTTGTTTGTTTTTTTCTAAATAAGGTTTCTCTGTGTGTCCCTGGCTGTCCTGGAACTCACTCTGTAGACCAGGCTGGCCTTGAACTCACAGAGATCCTCCTGCCTCTGCTTTCTAAGTGCTGGGATTAAAGTTGTGGACCACCACCTCTGACCTTTTATTCTAATCTTAATCATCCGTATTTACTCTCACATCATATNTGTACACAGTAAATCTTAAGCCTCTGTCTCATATATGTATATACACATATATATGTATATATTTACAGAATGAACAAGTTAAAGAGGCTACTGTAGAGTCTGAAGTTTCATAATTGTGCTAATGGAAATGCAAAATGAGTCTGTATGAATAAGACAAAGAAACCCAAACCAGCTACCCAGATGGAGCTGTTGCTGAGGCCATAGGAGAAGTCAGGGTTGAAATCTAAGATTTAATCAGCTGTACCTAGACTGAGGCAAGAACAGCAAATCCAGGTTCAAATGGGCCATCAGGTGGATCAGTGAATAAGAGCAATTGAGTATGCCTCATCCACAGCAGCAGACCAGATTGAGCTGAAGTACCAGGGACATTCATCCTCGATGTGCATATTGGGTGTCAGGTGACAGGCTTTTGGACTTAAGGCATAGCAGTGCTAGGCACCTACCACTTTATGGGATCCAGGTGAGGGAGTAATACACTTTGATCTGGTGTGTCGCCTGAGTTCTTCCTCTTCTCTTTTTTTTCTTTTCTTTTAGGAGTTGTTTTATTTTTAACTTTGTGTGTGTGCACATGTGTGTGTGTGTGTGTGTGTGTGTGTGTGTGTCTGTGTGTGTCTGTGTGTGTACATGTGATTGTAGGTGCCCTTGAAGTCCAGAAGAGGGTTGGATCTCCTTCAGCTGGAGGTACAAGCAGTTGTGAGCTACCGTATGTGGTGCTGGGAATGGAGCTCTGGCCCACTGAGCAGTGTATGCCCTTAACTTCTAAGCCATCTCTCCAAACCACTTTTTTATACAATATAGAGTAACTTAGGATATAGATATAGCTTGATCTCAATGGATTATTAACTGTTCTTACTGCTAATATTGGTTAGGTGAAAACTGAGAATTGCCTCATTAGATTTGGCAAAGTGGAGGTTACTGGTTGTTACATCTTTAGTTAGAATGTTAAAGGCAAAAAGCTGGTATGAAGAAAGATATGTGATGAGGAGAAACAATAGCTGTAGACAAGAGAAGGAAAAGAGAGCAGCGGTAACTACATGGGAATGTACTGTCTAAAGAGGGGTGTTTTTAAAGATGGGTAATGTTATAGATGTTTGTATACGACAATAAAGAATGATTAGATCAAGAAGGAACTATAGATGCAGGAGAAAGGAGGTGCTAATTGCAGGAGCTAAGTTTCTTAGCAGGTCTGGGGACAGAATTCAGTACATAATTGGAGGAGTTAATTTTAGAAAGTCTATGACCATGGAGATGTTGGCTGTGTAATGGGAGGAAAGATAATTAGAAATAAGGAGGTCTAGGAACCTAGAGNCTGATATAAATAGGCGGCATCTCTACCCCAAGTATAAACAACAGCAGTGAGGAAAAAGATGGTTTAGAATGAGAGAGAGTTAGCAAGGAGATCATTGGTACTGTGTTCATAGTGTATGCTACAGCGACTGTGGGGTTTTGTTTGGTTTCCTTTGCTTGTTTGTTTTGAGGCAGGGTCTTACTGTGTAGCCCAAGATGGCCTTGAACTTGTTAGGTAGTGATCTTGAACTTATGATTCTAAGGAAGATTGGACTGAAAATTTCCTTTGCACACAGTTTACTGCTGGATTATTCAAATATTCAACACTTAAGATTTAATTAAAGGGCGTGGAGAGATGGCTCAATGGTTAAGAGTACTGGCTGCTCTTCCAGAGGTCCTGGGTTCAATTCTCAGCAACCACATGTTGCCTCACAACTGTCTGTAACTGTAGTGCTGTTATCTCTGATGCCCTCTTCTGGTGTGCAGATATACATGCAGACAAAATGTCCACATATATAAAAAAGATATAATTTAAAACTCAATTAATGAATTGATGAATCTACGCTCTAAGTAGCAATGGCTACTTGTGTTTCAGAAAGAGAGACTGTAGGAGAATATTTGACCCGGAAAAAACTTTTTCCTACAGAGACATTGTTTCTTTGGCAGCAGGGTCACAGTATGAGGTAGTCTTTAAGATGAACAAATGAGATGGAAATCTGATCAGTTCTCCAACTCTTACGAAGAGTCAGGAGGGGTGGGCAAAATTAAAGGTATCCTCTTGAGGGCAAACCAACTGATTTCCTCTGGAAAAGCAAATGAACTATGAGCAATCTATAAATTAAAACGGAACAACCAATTGAAATGTATGGATGGTATTTGGATCTAATTCTTTTTGGTTTTTCGAGACAGGGTTTCTCTGTGTAGCTTGGCGCCTTTCCTGGNACTCACTCGGTAGCCCAGGCTGGCCTCGAAGTCACAGAGATCCTCCTGCCTCTGCCTCCCAAGTGCTGGGATTAAAGGCGTGCGCCACCACCGCCAAGCTTGGATCTAATTCTTAAAGGAAAAGAAAGAAAGGTTGTAATTAGGAAACCCTATGACTAGATATTTGTCTAGACTCATGGTTTTCTAAATGTGTGTCTGACAGTGATTGTGCATTGTGTGCATGTGCATGCATATATACATGTATAATTACATTAAAAATTCATTAGAGAATATTTAATCTGTTTATAGAGAGAAATGAAAGCAAATCCATTGTGATTTGGTGGAGTTTGAGCAAGTCTGGATTCTATATGATGAGCATCTATCTCAAGGGAAAAACCTAAGAAAAATATTTCTATAGACAATTTTTCATGTGTTTAATTTACACATGATGTGTTTTCTCTTAGTATAGTTTATGAAGATTTCAAAGATAACAGGAATCTGAAGGGAAGTCTATGAGTCTCAGGAAGTAGGGTACGTTTGTAATGTTCTTCCATGCTATGGTGCTGGGATTAGTTTGCTGACATTGTAAATCTGTTGTCATCCTATAGTGTTATACAATATTGGAATATGAAATTGTAGCAAGAAGTATAGATGAGGTTGATTAGTGTGGAAGTACCATTTTGTATTAACCCCCTTTTTTATTTATGAAAAAGATACCAGGTGATCAGCACTCCAACAGACTTTTTTATGGTCATGGAATATGTGTCTGGAGGTGAATTATTCGACTACATCTGTAAACATGGGCGGGTGAGTGACACACCATCTCGTATACTACCCCACCCCCACTACATCTGTAAACATGGGCGGGTGAGTGACACACCATCTCATATACAACCCCACCCCCAAGCTAAGAAAGTGGAAAGCGTTGGAAGTAGCTAACCACAAAGATAGTTTCAGTGCTTTCAGTTGTTTCTGTAATAATGTCAACTATACATGCAGGACATGTTTTCTTTCTTGAGAATCATGCCTTTTGAGATACAGGTTTGGAAACTATATCCCACTTAATCGCCAAAAGATTCTTGTGCTTTTCACAGTCTGTTCTGTATAAAATCATGTTGAAGCTTCAATTACTTTCTTTTCTTAGCATTTTCATTTAAGTTCTGTTTTAGTTGGTTTTATTGATTCAAAACATTGTGCATATTTAATATTAGTTGAAAATTAAACATCATTGCCATTTAGCAAAGCAAAACCTATCGAATAATACTTTGAGCTTTGGTAAAGTTTTGGCTGGTTTGCTTTGTCTGACTTGTTGAATTTCTAATTAGCCAGTTCTAAATTAGCCTGCTTAGTTATACGTAGGCTGGTTATGAAACTGAAATGCATAATAAATAGATGTCCTAGATTGTCTTGATGCAGTTTCTTCTTCTGCATGCCAGGTNGAAGAGGTGGAAGCTCGGCGGCTCTTTCAGCAGATCCTGTCTGCCGTGGACTACTGTCACAGGCATATGGTTGTGCATCGGGACCTGAAGCCAGAGAATGTGCTGCTGGATGCTCAGATGAACGCCAAGATAGCTGACTTTGGTATGCTTCTCCATGGTCACTCAGAGCTGGATAGTGCCTTTAAAATGGACCGGTAACTAGTCCTAGAGANCTAAGAACTTCCATTCACCACACAAATCTTATAACATGAAAAGGGATTAATTACAGTCTTCACACTGACTTATTCTGTTTATTTAAATCCACACAAAAAGTGCCAAGGTTTCTAGAACACATTAGAAGGCCATGTCAAGACAGGTCCATTCAATATTCCTTTCCTCCTGAGGAAATGATACCTGTTTTGTTTTGGGGTTTTTGTTGTTGTTGTTGTTTTTGTTTTTTGAGGGAGGGGGCAGGGGTGAGAAAGGAGTTCCAAACTCCTCTGAAAAATTTGTTGATATAGTGGATGTATCAACATCCCTGATGTACATAAACAAGTGTGTGAAAATTTGTATTTGTACGTAAAATCTTTGTGCTCCTTCTGAACTGATCATGGAAAGGTCTGTAAGTCTTAGGGCAGTATCTAATAATTTATGAGAGACTGGACTTGGTCCTGGCTGAAAGACAAGTTAAAATGTACATTTTTAGNCTCTGTACACTAAACAGACCCAGAGAGTCTTCCACAGTGGATGTTTGAGGAAAAGATTATGATGTGANCCTAAGAAGAGAGGAATGGGAGGTGCAAAGTCAGTGTTGCATGTTACTGGGTTTTTGTTTGTTTGTTTGTACCTACCTTTAAACAGGCCTCACTGTTTCTGTCTAATCTCTTCTAGTAAGTGGTTCAGTNAGAGTTTGGTTCAGTAGATTATTTCTACTATGTTGACTTGGAGCTCTCTAGATTATAAACCTTTCCCAGGAAGTTGGA
>LZPO01087298.1:66992-82489 GCA_001675575.1 Neotoma lepida | reverse complement strand
CTATACAAATACAGTATTGAGGAGATAAGCATGAAGCATGTTTGTACATGTTCAGTTCAGATGCATGCATTTCCCTCCTCCCCTTTTCCACATCCCCCTGCCTTCCCGTTTTCCACTCCCCGTATTTCTGCTCCCTGTATTCCCCCTGCCCCTTTTGTGTTTCATATGTTTGGTTCCCATTCCCACCTTTCTCCATTGAAGCCTCAGATTTCCTGTGTCATGGCCCCTCTCTAGTCCCGGCCTCTAACCACACTGTCATTTAGAAGCTAGAATCCTAGTAGGAGACAACATGGAGATTGTCTTTCCAAGTCACTTAATGGTTACTTTACTTAGTATAGTTAAGAAAATAAGTTTTTGTTAAGTTTTTGATCCAGTAGTGGATTTACTGTGGAGAATCCCTTGATTGTTGAGGAATTAAGTAGCATACTGGCTGAAATGATGTAATGCCTTCAACATGTTATGTATGTTTTTAGAGAAATGATGTAATGCCTTCAACATGTTATGTATGTTTTTAGAGGAACGACGTAATGCCTTCTACATGTTATGTATGTTTTTAGAGGAATGATGTAATGCCTTCTACATGTTATGTATGTTTTTAGAGGAATGATGTAATGCCTTCTACATGTTATGTATGTTTTTAGAGGGCTTTTGTTTTTATATAAGGTTCCAAAGATTGTTTAGAAGCACATTCTTTTGACATCTTTCAGAACCTTTCCCTTTCCCCTAAAGCTGGAATAAGTGTTTTGACATGTATCTCCTGTGGAACATTCAGAGGGTGGATGAGGCAGTGGTTTATGCTGGCTGCTGTCGTCTCTTGTAAGCAAGGACTGGATTCTTCTCACATTTAGGTATCACTTTCCTCCTTGCTGTGACTAAATACCTGGCAAGAAGCACCTTAAGGAAGGAAGGGTTTAATTTGGTTCAATGCTTGGAGAGATGCAGTCCATTGTGGTGGGGAAGGCATGGCTGCAGGAGCCTGAGGTGGTCGGTTACATTGTGTCTGCAGTCAGGAAGCAGAGTAGATAGAAATGTGCTAGGCTATGGGGTCGGTCACATTGTGTCTGCAGTCAGGAAGCAGAGTAGATAGAAATGTGCTGGGCTATGGGGTCGGTCACATTGTGTCTGCAGTCAGGAAGCAGAGTAGATAGAAATGTGCTGGGCTATGGGGTCGGTCACATTGTGTCTGAGCCTGTCTCTTATACACATCTAGATGTGTATAAGAGACAGACGTAATGCCTTCTACATGTTATGTATGTTTTTAGAGGAATGATGTAATGCCTTCTACATGTTATGTATGTTTTTAGAGGGCTTTTGTTTTTATATAAGGTTCCAAAGATTGTTTAGAAGCACATTCTTTTGACATCTTTCAGAACCTTTCCCTTTCCCCTAAAGCTGGAATAAGTGTTTTGACATGTATCTCCTGTGGAACATTCAGAGGGTGGATGAGGCAGTGGTTTATGCTGGCTGCTGTCGTCTCTTGTAAGCAAGGACTGGATTCTTCTCACATTTAGGTATCACTTTCCTCCTTGCTGTGACTAAATACCTGGCAAGAAGCACCTTAAGGAAGGAAGGGTTTAATTTGGTTCAATGCTTGGAGAGATGCAGTCCATTGTGGTGGGGAAGGCATGGCTGCAGGAGCCTAGGACCTGTCTCTTATACACATCTAGATGTGTATAAGAGACAGTTGTAGACCTTGTCATATTGACAATATTAACCATCACAAGTCTACCTCTGTCAACTTGATACCTGACCATATTATTTCAAAGCTGTAGCCTTTCATCTCTTNTCCCCACAAAATCATGGCCACCTCACAGCATAAAATGCATTTAGCACAACTTCAAAGGTCCCCATAGTCTTTAATAGTGCCAACCCTGTCCAGTTTAACTGTCACACTTGACTATGGCGTATTTTCTTACTATCAGCACACGTTTTACTTTTTCAATTTAACATTTTTTTTGCAGTTCAACTCTTTGAATATATATGGGGGCATTTTTACAATTTAAGATATCCCTTTAACTGTTATTCTTTCCTTGTGGGTGATGAATGTTTATTTTATTTATTTTATTTATTTATTGGGTTTTTATGAGACAGGGCAGGGTCTCACTATTTAGCCNTGGTTATCCTATAACTCACTATGTAGCCCAGGCTGGCTTGGAACTCATAGAGATCCACCTGCCACTGCCTCCAGGTGCTGGGATTAAAATCACATGCCACTATAACTGGCCTATTTTAACTTTTTAAAATTAAGACAGTTCTTTAACAATTCCATACATGTATAAAATGAATTCTTGTTATTCTTCCAGTTCTCTTTTCTCATACTCCTGTCCCCCAGCTCTTCCCTGCTTGTCTCTTTCCAGATTCATGGCTTATGGTTTTGTTGTGTGAGCCATTAAAGGGAAAAACATTTCAAATTTATCATATAAATATTCAGCACATTTTAATAAATCAGTTTTTAATTTGCTTTCATTTCATGATTTTTATAAATTAATTAATTAATGATTAAATAATTTTAATCATTAATTTAATTAATGATTAAATAAAATAACATTTCCTTAAAGCCAATCTCCTTTTTCTGAAGCAAGTTTATTTAGTTAAATGGGATTTTGCTGGGCATAGTGGCTCATGCCTATAACACTAGCATTCCAGGAACCTGAGGCAGGAGAATTTCTATAGGCTCAAGACCCAGTGTGGGACCCTGTCTCACTTTATAAGCATGTAAATAAAAGAGATGCCAACATTTTAAACTATCCAATGGAAAGAATCTAGAAACTAATGTGTCAGACTCTAAAACTCAGAGTCTCTCTATCTGATCTGCAGTTTGACACAGTCCTCAGGATACCGTGCCGTAGGGGTTTCTGACTCTACCTGATCTGAACCACTGACATTTAACTCTGTTACTCCTTCTGCTCCCGAGTTATCAAAACCACTGAAGCAAGGGCTACTAAGATTATCATTACTACTCTAGAGTGGATCCATATCTGNGTTAAAGGCTAGACNCGATAGGATCTGAGTTTTTACAAATGGTNTTGTTAGTGGGATTAATTAGACTAATTTACTTGTGACATAGAAAAAGAATCAACTGTAAATCCTTCTCTCTCTCANCAATATTTGCTTTTGATTTTCTTTGCTAGGCTGGGAGACATTGTGTAGTTTTAAGTTTTTATTTGGTTTTGGTTTTAGGTAGTGAATGCCTACCATCTTCGAGTAAGAAGAAAAAACCCAGTGACTGGCACGTATGTGAAGATGAGCTTGCAGCTTTACCTGGTTGACAATCGGAGCTATCTTTTAGACTTCAAAAGCATCGATGGTAAGGAGACTGTCAGGGATGAGTTCTGAGAGATAAACTTGGCACCATTTGACTCACTGTTACAGTCATCTCAAAGACATGGTGGGTGGACTCTCTACTGTTTAAAGTAAACCTAACAAAAACGTAAGTGAAATTAAATGTGTAGTTTTAGCAGAAAATAAATTGCCAAGGATGTAAGGTATTTTTAGATGTAAGCATGTTCACTTTCATTTCAGTGTAAATGCTGTGTCCTATGTTGAGAAGGACTCAGAGGCAATTAGCTGTGGAAGTGTTAGGAGTGATTGGTGACGTGTAATGACTGGGAGGAGGAGATAGCGCCTCTTCCGCTCCTAACACATGAACATCCCAGTGCTTACCAAGCTCTCTGTCTCAGATCTGTTGCTTCCCATTCTCAGTGCAGCGGCTTCCTGGGAAGACTTGGGCAAGTGCACTTGCTATGTTTACTGTTCTTTGGTCTTTCAGATGAGGTGGTAGAGCAGAGGTCTGGTTCTTCAACACCTCAGCGTTCCTGTTCTGCTGCTGGCCTGCACAGACCAAGGTCAAGTTTTGATTCCACCACAGCTGAGAACCACTCCCTTTCTGGTTCTCTCACTGGCTCTTTGACCGGAAGCACTTTGTCTTCAGCGTCCCCCCGCCTGGGTAGTCACACCATGGATTTTTTTGAAATGTGTGCCAGTCTGATCACTACTTTAGCTCGCTGATAGTCTACCACTGGTTTCTGTCTGTTACTGCACTGTGAAAATCACATATACTCTTTAATTATTATCTCACTCTTGGGTACTCCATACTCTGCAATATAAATTGATGTGAATATTCCCAGGTGACATGCAGTGTATTGAAATTACTGAAAACACACAAGTCTGGCATTTTGTTTACTTTTAGAATTCTATTATTCTACTGTGCCTATGATAAATTGAATAGGTAGTACCTTTAATGGATGAATGTTGATAAAGTTTGCTAGTTTATACTTGTGAGTTCACTACACATGACGAGCACACCTCACTGATAAACCAGCTAATTTAGGGGTAGCTTGGTGGTACCTCCTTCCTTCGTGTTTAGTGCACATAAATCCAGTTTGCTTCCTAAATTTCAAAAAGTGTTAGACTATCTAGGAACCCAGTTTTCTTGTACAAGAAGATTAAGAAATAGAATAAGTGCTAGTCAGATATTTAAATGTAGAAATCTGAACATCCTGTCCCCCTAAATATTAGAAAACAAATTCTTTTTAATGGTTTCTGCAAATATTGCCTAGTGTTGGCCAGAAAGACTGTGTTTCTGTTAACAGATGCCCCGTCTCCAGGCTTCTCAGCATCTGTGCAAGGCCCCTGGTTAAATCCCACCACCACCAAGCAAGACCAAGCCATGCAAAAATAGTACACGGTTAAATGAAATAAGGCAAAAATACCAACAGTCCCTTAAAGGAAATTCTACTCTGATCTTCTGTTTTGTGTTTATAGGCCTGGGGTGTGTTGGGAGGGCCAGGAGGTTATGGCCCTGATAGCTTTGCTGATTCACCTGAGGTTTAAGTTGTCATTGATGCCACCTCCTTCCTCAGTAGCCATTGTCCTTGTTCATTGCTTTCAGTCTTTCGTGGTTCTCTTTCTTTAATCTCTCAGTGCAAAGCCCTGCTTTGTCCACAGGGCCTGTGTGTGCTTCCAAAGCTTCCTCTGCTGTGACCTTCACTGTTGAACCTGATTGGACAGGGAAGCCTTAAACACTTAAAAGTATATTCTCCTGGAATAAGAATATGTGTTGTTTACATATATACATGTATGTATTGACACATTAGTGCTTTTAATCAAAAAGAACCAAACTTTTTTGTGCAAGTTTTTTTAATTTAAGATAAAAACACTATATAGCAGGATAAAGTTAATTGATTATATTTTGTTTTAGTAAAAGTATTTTTAAATTATGTGTAATTTATCTAATAATGTATTTATTCATTTATTGTATTTATGTTGTGATTAACAAATCATTGACCTGATTTACCCTAGAAAATATTAAGCTCTTGAAAATGAAAGCAGCATTGCCTTGACAGGTTTCTCTTCACCAAAAATGGTATATTTTCTATCTACCAGGAAGAGCAAATGAGACTATTAGACTGTTTCTCATGAGTTTATGGAAGTTTGTCCATCCTTAAATAGCTTTTTAAATCATGAGTTTGCATCATATCACATCAGATAATATTGCAGTTCTTTTAGAAAATAATGGTCAATACTTATCACTCCAATTCTGAATATCAAAATCTAAAGGACCTTTGTTCTCCAATTTGAGGAAAGGGGTGGGTGTACAATTAAGGGAGCTNAAGTTTTTAATCTTTGAAAGATTGCCATCTTGTGGCAGTAGATGGTAATTTTTAGTAGTTATTTTGATAGCAATACTTAGTCCTGTTTTGTCTAATGTGTTTTATGGATGTTTTATAATTTTGGCTTCTCCAAATGTGTACATACCCCTTTGTGTGTGGGGAGGGCGCACCACTTCATAATATTTGCCTAATTATGAATGGAAGACTTTGAAATAAGGAGCTGATTGGATTCCTTACCTCCACTAACAACGCCCACAACAGTTTTGAAGGCAGGAAGGATGCCAGAGTGCTTTCTTAGTCTAGTGAACTTGATGTTAAAAGCTTGCTCAGAGCGAAATTACTGTTTGAATGATTAGGATGCTATTGGAGAGCTAAGGAATTATTTACCATTACCTTCTTTGTTTCAGGGTTTATGAATACCCAGGTTGACAGTTACCTGTTGAATTTCAGGAGAACTGAAGGTCATCACTTTGTTTCTTTTCTTCTAACATTTTAAACATAATTATTTTATGATCTAGGTGATAAGAAATTGGTTTGCAGAGAGAATTCACTGAGTCCTCTAGCAAATAGAAGGCAGACCTTTGTCCTAGCGCAGGATTCCATTGCTCTTGGGAACAGAGAAGGAAAGAGTTCTTTGCAAATTTAAAATTTTCACATTTAGTCAACACTGGATGTAGAGGGAGTAGGTACTGAGTTAAGATCGGGATCTTCTTGGCTCCTAGGGGGAATTACTGTTAGGTTATAGATGTGGGCTTTATTTATGTCCTGGAAATGGATTCCATCTGGTTCTAAAATAGTATTTCCTAAAACAAAGAAATCCATGGAATAATTTTGGAAAACCTTGTGTTCTGCTCTGCACCTTACAGAGGACAGTGGGTATTAGCACTAAAGACTTGGAAGAGTTCTTTCAGAAAAAGCAAGCCATGTAACCATGTGTAACCCTCCTTTCCCAAACTGTTTTCAAACATCTGCTGAATATGGTTGCTTCCCTGTAATTCTACTGGGGAGCATGAGGCCAAACTAGACTAGATAGATAGCAAGGCCCTGTTTCACAATGAAGACAAAAAGAAACCTTAACATCCCATCATAGAATGTGGAAAACAGTTGTCCCTGAGTGCCACAGCCAGTGTGTTTGTGACACTTAAGACACACTTCTTCCCTTTCACATGCTGTGGACAGCCTGAATCAAATTCAGAACCACTCCATCTACTGTGCAGACATGTCCATCCTGAGTTTGCAGCTTGTATCACATGTTGGGTTCTTAATCAGACTGATAGTTTTTAGGTAGAACTTCTATTCTGTTTTCTCTTAATGGATGACTGAAAAGTCTTAGACAAGATTGCTTGTGGACAACCAGAAGAACGAGACCAGTGACTTGCTGTTATGGCTCCATGGAGAGCCAATCAGTTTTAATTCATTCTTCAATGGCCACTGAACATTTTCTAAGTACTTTTAGTTAGGAAACCAAAATTGAAACTGTCTCAAATTAAATCTACAGGGAGAGAGAAAAGCAAACCATTCACAAGTTAGGGTTTTGTTTTGATGAAGAAACCGTTTTAGAGCCCCTTGCCACATCTGGTCATCTGCAGAGAGAACTCAGGGGCCTAAGCTAAGCAGAAATATATGTCTTTGTGTGCCAGGGAATTGGCTTATGTAGCACAGTAATTCTCTACTTTATGCAAATAGGTCTTCAAAGATACTTATATAATTCTGGGTATACTTTTTCCTTAGCTAGTTTGTACTCAGGGAATACAAATTTAATACTTGAGGTAAAATGAAATATAATTGGAAAATAATCATGAACAACCTAATCAGATTTTTTACACTGCTTTATCTGTAGTATCTACTAATATGTAAGCATGNTCAGTTAATGTGGGCCCCACATTGATGTTTATAAGATTTAACAGCCTGGAACATACCTACCATAGACACTGCAGCTTTGTCTGTTCACTGGTTAATAAGTTAAACTCCCAGTGTGAAGTCTCATATCTAAATGTGAGATCTGCTCATAGACCTGTCTGGTTTGTGTTTGGTTTAAATATCGAAACTCTTCAGTCTGGCATATCTCTCCCTGTTACCTTTTCTTCAGTTACCCTAGGGCTTTTAAAGCAGGCGTCAGGACTTGAGTAGTTCTCAGCAACTCTGTTGAAAAGTTTGGGTGAAGGCTGTGTGCACCTCTTAGTAAGTTTCATCTTGGACTTGGCCTCAACTTTGAGACCCTGAAATGCAAGAGATAGAGAAAAGAGCTAGTGTCCCTTTGAGCTCAAAAGTTCTGCCTTGTTTACTTCTTCAGAGAATTTGTGTTAGTGTCCACTTTTTATGTATTTGTGTTTTTATATTAGTATGAATGTTCTTAGTTTGAGGCATTTCGAAGGTGTAAATGCCTGTATTATTCTAAACCCAGCTACTTGGACTACTGGAATGTAGATGGCAAAATCATCAGCAAATCAAAAGCATCCTGTGAATTTAGCATTAATCAGAAAATGGTGAATATGTAGCGGTGGCAGTGCTAACACATTTCCAATTCTGTTAATGCACCCTTACAGTAACCAGTCCAGTGAGCAGGAACAGCAGTCTCTCCATAAGTAAGGAGTGCCATACATGGATTCAGTGGTGACCAACCATCCTTTATAATACTTCACCTTTCTTCTGGGCTGAACAGTTTGAGTTTGTGAAACATGTGATAGGCAAGTAATAAAAATAAACACTGGTTTANTGCTTCTGAGTCCTGGAGTGACATACAGTAGTTGTAGCTGAATATATCTAGTTTAATTATAAAAACTAGTTGATTGCACTAACTAGATGTAATTATGTGAAATATTTATGATTATATTGATTTTTATAAGTATTTATAAGTTATTGAGGGTGCTTAAAATCTAGAAAAATCTCTAGAACATAATTTTTTCTTCAATTTTATTTATGTGAATTTGGGGTGTGGGAGTTTTGTACTGGGCATTGAACCCAGAGCTTCACATGTGTGAAGCACATCCTTGACACAGACCTAAACCCCCTGCCCTCATTTCTGTGACTCTTAAGGTACAATCTCTCTTTGTAAAGGAGAATTAGCCCCAGTCCCCATCTAAATGATCATAGTTTGTGACTGTTAGCTGAAATAGGCTTAGCTAAACTTCATATTGGTAGTTTTTTATTTTGTGCATAAATGATATGACACTATTTTCATAGAGTGTGTCTCTATGAAC
This sequence comes from Neotoma lepida, assembly GCA_001675575.1. Classification (NCBI taxonomy): domain Eukaryota; kingdom Metazoa; phylum Chordata; class Mammalia; order Rodentia; family Cricetidae; genus Neotoma; species Neotoma lepida. The sequence continues at coordinate 73,677 of LZPO01087298.1, read as the reverse complement.
TACCTAATCACTACTGACTTGATAGAAATTCAAGCCTCTTCAACCTTGGAAATGTAACTTAATGAGCTTTAAATCACTCACACTTGTATATGCACATATACATACGTATTATTTAAACAAGTAAGTGGCTTCTGTACCAGCCTTTCCTTGAATACTTATGATGCAGTTGATGCCACCAAACAGTTATAGCATGAGGAACAGGACCCACAGTCTAGACTGTATTAAGTTTTGATTAAACTTCTTCAGCCATAACCTGATAAGAATCAGGTCCCATCTAGAAGTTNTCAGACTGCAGGCCTGTATTTTGTGAGCCAACATTAATGTTTACTGCCAGCCTTGCATAGCAATGCTGTTTGTGACTGCATTAGATTTTTGGTAACTATAGTTTATGTCTAAAAGCAGTTCAAATTTTATAGAGATAATTCATGATTATTTGGATAAGCAGGGTGGGTAAATTCAATTATATTTAAAGTGCAATTAAGGAAATTCTAGGGTATAATATTCTCTCCAGTTNAAAAAAAATTATTTAAGGATTTGTAGAATGTCCCAGAATGAAGAAAATTTTGAACATAGACTTTTTTTTAAAAATAAGGTTTATACAGTAATTTTTTTTAAATTCAAGATTTGCTACTTTGTGTTAATTTAAAGTTTCAAAGAGAAACAAGCTTCCTAGGAAAGAAGAATTGCATTGTTATTTTTCTCCTGCTGATCTGAACGTGCATTTTCCCAGCTAAAGTCTCTGTAAATAAGTTTTGTTACCAAATGAAACCCAAGTTTTGTTACCAAATGAAACCCACTTTTCTAGATGGAGAACATTTTCCTAGAATGGAGGAGACATAGACCCACTGTCTACACAAAGAAAGAAACAGTACCTGGTGCCTTCTCAAATAATTGCAGAGTAAAAGCAAACACACNTTCAAACTCCATTTTCTTTTGGGTATTCTGTTTCCCTGTGACCTGCCCCACAAACGGTTAGGTGGTTTGCTTCTGCCTTGTCAATTCCACCTGACCAAACCTCACACCGTCACCACCGGAAGTTGTTCACTGAATAGTTTCCGTTTCATTTATTTCACTTTTTAAAGCCACCTGGGCAAATATTTGGCTGCCTTCTTGTGCTTTTAAAATGAATGCAATTACTAGCAATCTTTATATTTTAAAGTTTATAAAGGAAAGAAATGCAGAGCTAAAGACCGAATCTAATTGAAATCGAATTCCCTGTTTGCTACTATAGCAGCACAAGTTATGTAACCTTNTGTAGTTTTCTCTTGTACAAAATGTGGATAATAACCTACCTCACAGATGTGTGTGAGAAGCCGTTTGAAAGCCCGTAAGGAGGGCTTTATAGTCCCATATTCCACGTCAATCCTTCCTTTTCTACTCGACCCCTTTGATACTGATAGGATGGGTATCTTGTTTTTAGTTGTTGTATGTAATAAGAGCATAGTGCTGAGAATGTTTAAGACACAGTTTCACAAACTACAGTGTTCTTATTGTAAGACACTTAACATTTCTTGGAAACCTCAAATATTTAAATATTAAGCCTGTCTTTTGTTTCAATAAATATTGTTATTCAGAATGTTGGCTAAAGCGGCCTTAATGTACCAAAATACAGCTTTCTGTCAAGACTGTTCATAAATACCCATGGTTGTACTGTTTTGAGTGTTGATTGTGAAGTTGTTATGAACTATGACCTTGAAGGATAGTATTTTGAAATTATTTTGTGAGTAATGGTTGTGTTTTTATCATGTTTAACTATTATACAGTGATTTTTGAGTGTAAACAATAAAATTGAAATTTGGCAGATAATAGGTTATCTTTATGAGCATAACATAATATATTACTGGATAGTAATTATTTGATTTGTTTTTCAGGAACACCATGCATTCATTCTTAGCCTATAAAATAGTCTCATAATGTATCATGTATTAACTCATTGGCACAGTGCTAGAACATGTCTTTATTTNAAAACATTGTTAAATCATTGAAATGGGACTGCTTCTTATAGTTGGTTTCAGAACAGAAGACAACAGACTCACAGTGATTTGGTTTAAATAACTATAGATTCTAATTTCAATTTTATTTGTTATGCATTTTTGTGAGTTAAATGATCATTGGGAAGGATTTATCTTCCCATAGCCATGTAGAAAAGATTAGTGAATTGCAGAGCATTTCATATTTGCAGGTTCTGTCTAATTAATGTTTGCGCTGTTTGGAACTCATTGGCAGCAAACACAAGGGAAAAATGGCCTATCTGATTGTGTGTCTGCATTTTCCACAGAATCAAATTAAAATCTGGTTAATTTGAAAGCTATTTTTGTTTCTGTTCAATCATTAAGCTAATATTCTGTTTCAGTTAATAATTCCTGAGAAGGCTGTCTTAGAAAGAAATTGCTTATGACTCAATGGAGATTTCACATCATTGTTGTACTCTTTTGTCTTTGATACTATATACTGTATTTTTAATCTGAGTCATATCTAAGTATTCTATTTTTATAACAAATTGACACAATTTTAAGGACTTAGCACAAATTTATTATTTTACTCTTTGGAAGTGCCTTGGGTATACTTGGGTCTTCTCAGATGACTAAACACAAGTCTTCTACTACTACTACAAGTTTATTATTATTATTATTATTACTACTACTANTAGTATTTCTTCCTCTTCTTTGTCCTCTTCCCTTCCTCCTCCCTGTTCCGTCTCCTTCCCCTTCTTCTCCTTCTATTGTTCGTTTTGAGACAGGGTCTCATGTAACCTGGGTTTACCTCAGACTCACTCTGAAGCTGAGGGTGACCTTAAACTTCTAATCCTCCTGTGTCTACCTCCCAAGTGTTGGGATTAGAGGCATGCACCATTCTTCTCATTTTATGCCATGATGGGTATTAAGCCCAGAGTCTCATGCATACAAGGCAAGCAGTCTACCACCAAAGGGATGTCCTCAGCCCCCTCCTTTTTACTTTTCAAACAAATACACACTTTCCTGACATATATTCATTGTACATAGTGATGGATTTTGTAGATTTTTTTCATATAAGTATAGCATCTGCTTTGACCATATTGCTCTTACTCTTCCCTTCTCCCTCTTCTTGCCGTTCTCATTCATTCCTTCAACAGTCTTGCTTCTACTTTCCAGGCATACNCATTTATATACACACACATATGTAATTTTTTGTGTCTTTATCAAATCTAGAGTCTACATGAGGAAATGTGATAGTTGTCTGAATCTGACTTATTTTGCTTAATGTGATGCCTAGTTGTAGCCATTTTTCTGAAAATGACGTAAGTTTGTTCTTAAAGATTTGTGTGTATGTATGTATTTGTGTCATGTGTGTCTAGGAGCCTGTTGAGGCTAGAAGAGGGCCTCGGGTCCCCTGAACTGCAGTTACAGATGGTTGTGAGCCACCGGACAAGGGTGCTGGGAACAGAACCAGAGTCCTCTGGAAGAGCAGCNAATACTCTTAACCATGGAGCCATCTTTCCAGCCCCCATANTTTAGTTCTTTATGGCTGAATAAAACTGTATTTTCTTTACATTCAAATGTTGTCAAACTGATTCCATAGTTTGGCTGTTGTGAATAGTGTTGCCTAAAAATGGATGGCAAATACCTCTGTGGGATGTTGACTTAGAATCCTTCAGATTATGTATACAGCCAGAAGTCATAGCTGGTTCATATCGTAATTCTAATTTTAGATTTTCTTAGGAACCTTCATACTGATTTCCATAGNGGCTCTATCAGATTTACATTTCTATCAACAATGTGTAAGGGTTCTTCTCTTCACTGCATCTCACACATCCTCCCCAGCATTTGTTGCTAGTTCTTTTCTTAATGGATGAGATAAAGTATTATTGTTGTTTAATTCAAATTTCCTAACTGCTAAAGAGGAGGTTAAGCCTTTTAAAAATGTTTATTGACCCTTTGCATTTTATCCTTTAAGAATTGTTTGTTCATTAAATTAGCCCATTTGTATTGTTCATATTTGAGATATTTGTGTTTTTAGTTCTTTATACAGTTTGGATACTTATCCTCTGTGAGTTGTACAGCTAGCAGTCGCCCCCATTCTATGAGCTCTCTGTACTTGATTGTTTCTTTTTGTGTGCAGAAGGGGTTTTTTTTCTTTTATTTTTTGAGATTGTAATATAATTACATCATTTCCTCCATTCCCTCCCCTGCCTCCAAACCCTCTTGTATTCCTCCTCGCTCTTTTTTAAATCCATGGCCTCTTTTCATTAATTTTTGTTGTATGCATATGTGTGTTCATGTGTGTGTGAATGAATGTGTGTGTTCCTAAATACATAAATACAACCAGCTCAGCCTGAATAATGTTACTTGTGTGTGTATGTCTTCAGGGCTGACCATTTGGTATGAGATAACCAGTTGGTGTGCTCTTCCCTGGGGAAGACTGTTTCTCCCACTCTCATCATTCTTTAGTTCTTTCTGTAGGACTGAGACCTCCTTCCCCTGTCCCCCATCCATGTTAACGTGTCTGTTGTCCTTGTTCAGCTCATGTTTACGCAGTCATGTTGGTGAGACTTCATGGTTGTAGCTTCTGACATTGCTCGGTGACACAATCTCAGAGCAAACTCCCTGGTCCTCTGGCTCTTACACTCTTTCCCCCTCCTCTTCCACAGTGATTCTTGGGTGTTAGGTAGTTGTATCAGGAGTTGTATCATAGATGTATCAATATCCATTGAGACCAGACTCTGCAACTGCATTTTGGTTGGCTGTGGTTTTCTGTAATGGTCTCTATCTGTTGTAAAGAAGAATTCCCTTGATGAAGAATGAGGACTACATTTAGGTGTGGGTATAAGGATAAATATTTAGAAGGTAGTTGGGGATCGTGGTGGTTTAGTGAAGTGGTGGTTGTAGGTTTCCAAGATCCATGACTTCACTAGTTCTGTGTATTTGGCTATGTTCCAGTACCAGGCATGATTTTCCTCTTATTGAGTGGATCTTAAGTCCAATTAGAGAGCTGTTGGTTATCACCAAGGTATGCATACTACTACTGTACCCTTAGGGTTATTGTGCCATGCTGGTAGTTGTTGGGGTTCATAGACATCATTGCTAGGTGGTGTAGGAGAATGTTTTGTCTGGGCCCCACCAGGCCCCATGTTCCCACAGCTGCATATGAAATAATTACTCAGAGGCTTATATCAATTACAACTGCTTGGCCATTAGCTCAGGCTTATTATTGACTAGCTCTTATGCCTAAATTAACCCATTTCTATTAATCTATGTTTTGCCACATGTTCCGTGGCTTTACCGGTCTGCAGGCATGTTGTTCCTTCAGNGGCAGCTGGCGCCTCCTCACTCAGCCTTCCTCTTCCCAGTATTCTCCTTGTCTGTTTATCCTACCTATACTTCCTGCCTGGCTACTGGCCAATCAGCATTTTATTTATCAACCAATCAGAGCAACACATACTCACAGTGTACAGAAAGACATCCNCATCAAGGTNGGACTGTTGGTTGCTTCCCTCCTTTGGAAGCTTTCATGGAAGCTAATCCTCAGGGAGGAGGCTTTGGGTCAGTTCTAGCTCAGGAGCTTCTGGGAACTGTGAAGTGTATGGTGTCTTCAATAATAGGGACTTAATACCCACCTTTGTGGGGTTCCAATGGCAATAGCAATAGCCTGTAATATTTTATAAAGAAAGGCTGTGCAGATATTTTGGATTTCATGCAACCTTATTTGTCAATTAGTAGTTTTGTTCTGAGTCATAGGAGTCCTTTTCAGAAAGACCTTGCCTGTGCCTATATCTTTTTTTTTTTTATGTGCATTGGTGTTTTGTCCTGGATGCCAGGTCCCCTGGAACTGGAATTACAGACAATTGTGAGCTGCCATGTGGTTGCTGGGAATTGAACCCAGGTCCTCTGGAAGAGCAGTCAGTGCTCTTAACCACTGAGCCATCTCTCTAGCTCCAAAGGTGTTATACATTAAAAAAGATTTTATTTATTTATGTATACAGTGTTCTACCTGCACGTATGCCTGCAGGCCAGAAGAGGACACCAGATCTCATAATAGATGGTTGTGAACCACCATGTGGTTGCTGGGAATTGAACTCAGGACCTCTAGAAGAACAACCAGTGCTCTGAGCCATCTTTCCNGCTCCCCTGTGCCTATATCTTAAACCTATCTTTTCCCCTCACATTTTCAAGGTCCTATATTAACGTATTTGATCTTTTTTGAATTGGTTTTTGTACAGAGCAAGACAGATAGATTTATTCTCATTCTGTTGTTTGTAGATATCCAGCTTTTTTGTGGTACCATTTGTTGAAGCAGTGGCATTTTTACCAATCACTGTTTTTGNCATCTTTGTCAAAATCAAATATGTAACAATATGAATTCTGGCAATCCATGAACATGGGAAGTATTTCCATCTTCTGGTGTCTTCCAATTTTTTTCTTTGGTGTTTAAAATTTCATTTGAAAAATTCTATTTTTTGTTAGGTTTTCTCCAATATGTTTTGCTTTTTATAAAAGGCTTTATGTGCATTGGTGTTTTGCCTGCATGTATGTCTGTGTGAGGGCATCAGATTCCCTGGGACTAGAGTTACAGACAATTGTGAGCTGCTNTATGGATGCTAGGAATTGAACCACGGTCCTCTAGGAGAGCATCCAGTGTTAACTGCTGATCCATCTTTCCAATCCATATTTTGCTTTTTTTGTTGCAGTTCTAGTAAATAAAATTATTT
>LZPO01087298.1:45850-60679 GCA_001675575.1 Neotoma lepida | reverse complement strand
ATAATTATTGTTACACACATGCACACGCACACAGACACATACACACACACACTCCCCCAAGCCCATTTAGCGTTCTTCCTATGTACATGTGTTTAGAGCTGACTCCTTGGGCTTGTAGAACCTATCAGGGAGCCTGTTCCTGTAGAAGACTGAGTCCCCTCTCTTAGCAACCACTGATTGCCTATCGCTCTTCATCTAGGTGTGGGGCCTTGTGAACATTCCCCTGATGAATATTGCAAGAAGTCTTTTTTCTCTGCAGTCTGTAGCCCTATTAACCNTGAACTCCTTCCCAAACATTGGCATTTCCCCTAGCCTAATCCTTGAAATGGTCCCCAGTGTTTAGAGGAAGCCGGTTCTGCCATTTCCCACCAGGCCTACTGTATACCATTTGCCTGAATTTTTTCACAGTCCCCAGGAGAATATAGATTTTCCTAGCTTGTGTCTTTATTTCAAGACCAAACTTTAGTGCCGCTTTTGCTGTCATACCTTTCTTAATCCTTTAGCCATTCCATTTGTAACATGTTTAGTTTTGCTACTTGTGGTAATCTACCTGTTTTATTCTCTAAGCTTTGAACTCTATGAATGCCTTGGATTCATGTGGTTTAGAATGAACGTGGCCTTTATTGGTGAGTGCCATCTGGAGCACGTAGAGGAAGATGGAAGAACATAGAAACGTAAAAAGTAGCTTTGAAGTGGACAGGATGAGGCTGTCAGGAAAAAGCTTTCATTGTGCCTGCTGCTTAAAGAGCTGAGGAGGATTCTACGTATGTGTTTGTGGGAACATAAGCCACATGGGTGCAGGTGCCCTGGAGGCCAGAGGAGGACGTTTCATCTCCTGGAATAACAGGTATTGTGAGCTACTGCATGTGGGTGCTGGGAACTGAACTTGGGTCCTCTAGAGAATTAGAAATGAACTTAAAATGTAACAGTTGGAAGCATGTGTAGAATTTATTATTAACACACANTGCACATCAGGTAGGACCAGAATGTTATTTACCACTCTGCAGTTTCTGTGTATTGTCATGTAAATGAAATACACTTGGATATGTTTAGGTATAGACAAACTATTAATTTCCCCTATTTTAGGCAAAGTTTTAACATGATACAGCATGTATATATCCTCACATTTTATTAAATATACTTAAACATTTCTAAAAAATACTTCTGGTTGAATTTAGAAAATTTTTTCCTCCAGCAAACTGCTGCCTTCAGTAGTACTTATCTTCTCTTCTGTTACTTTGGCTAAAAAAAAGTAACTATGGCTCAGGTGTTTTTTTGTTTAAAGTAACATGGTTACATTCTTTACCACTTAGAGTTCATATGGAATGTAGATGTGTACCAAGAAATTACATTTGACNTGTACTAACATTAGACATTCACTAACCATCTGCACAGCTCACTGGTGCCATAAGGCAAGATGTCTAACTTGGGCTGTGGCTCATTAGGCAAGTGCTCACATGATAACATTCTGTTTCACATTCTCTTAAACCAGCAGTAAAGTAGACATTGAAAGACAAACTTTTTTTGAAGTAAAACCAACATTGACTTGTTGAAGGTTTTCTTCTGAATTTCTGACAGAAGTCTCCACAGCCCATCTCATTTGACACAGGAACTGGAAGTGCTGTGGGGCTGGGATCACAGCCTGGGCACATCTTCACTTATGCAGACCTTCCTAATGGGATCAGTCCTGATGCCTGGGACAGAAGAGAACATGCAAGCATNTGAAATAGGTGGTAAGTGGAACAGTTCGGAGATTTCAGATGATTTTAAAAACTGTTTACAAATGGGCTCTGCATATGTTTGGTGAGTGTACTCAGGAAGTCCAGTGAGAAGGCTTCCTCTGATGCAGTTCCAGACAGTGCACTGCATAGCTAGTTTTCAGTTTTTTGGGGACAGGGTTTCTCTGTGTAGTCCTGACTGTCCTGGAACTCACTCTGTAGATCAGGCTGGCCTCGAACTCACAGAGATCCTCCTGCTTCCTGAGTGNTGGGATTAAAGACATCCACCACTGTGACTGACTCTATAACTAGTTTTCAAATATACTTGGTAGTCCCTTAAAACTAGTATACATAATACTACATTAAGTACCCAGAACTCATGACTGGATATAAAATTATACAACTTACTTGAAATGTAGATGTTCAATGAGCACATATCCATCTGTAGAAACAACACTCACATTACTAATCTGAGATTTCTAGAGAAAATTCTTTAAATTAAGAAAAAAAAGTTCAACATAAACTCACATTTGCCTTTGGAATTGCGACATATCACTAGGTTCTGTTCAGTGGTGTCGATAACTTCCAGCTGTTCTCCAGGAGTTATTGGCAGATCAAATATTCCATTTCGTGAATTACTGGAGCATGCTACTGCTCTGTTAATGACCATGATCTCTTTATCATACTAAAATGAGAAATTACTATAGTAAGGGCATACTCACATAGTTATTATAACAGAATTAATGAAAGATACAATATAGTAGTATCCTCAACATACAGTATGCTGGATACTGACAAAATAAATGATGGGGTATTACAGTGAAAGTCCCTTAAAATAATANTAAAATTCAAAACAAAACAATTGTCTAATGTGATTATATTTTAAAACTGTTTTCATATCCACTGATACATATCAGAACAAGTCCTGGTGGGTATGAATATACCACACCTGATGTGCTTAAACAGTAACAAAGCTACCTCCTAACTCCGGAGAGGAAACATTTGAACACAGCTGTAGTTAACATTCTGTTTCAGGATGACACTCCATCCTCACCTTTTCTGAGCACATGTACTTTAAAATGGCGGCAGTTGGGTATATGGGGTAATGTCCACTGTCTATGTATGGTGAAAGACAGGCATTTGTAAAGGAGCAATCCCTGATGGGAATTCAGTTCCTTAACCCCAGGATTTCTTTCTGATGAGCTGGCCTACAGGTACTTCACCTTCTCATGCACTGACCAGGAAAACAAAAACTAGGTTGCNTAGCTTAGGTCCCTGGTGTTTACTTCAGCAGATTAGGATGACCTGTAATGGCTCCTCACCTGACCCTCGTGAACCCCTGACATCTTTCCCTCTCTCCAGGCCATTTGGTTACTATGAATCCTCAGTGGTTTCTTAAAAACAAATCTTAGTAGGCCACCTTCTTAGTTTCACAGTTCTGAAATCTCTATTGCCTTTAGGATGAGGTCTACATTCTTTGGCTTGATATTCGGGGTCCGTTGCATACTGTCATTCCTTGTCCCTTTATCTCTGTCCTGGGGCCAGGAAGCACCGAGGTGCTTTGTTTCCCATCTCTCCAGGCCTTTACTCGGTGAGTAAAGCTCTCTTTCTCTTTTTCCTACTTGAAATACTCAGCTGCCAACAACCTCTCATATCTTTGTGACTGCCATGAACAATTTACTGCTGTAACTGTACTAAGTATATTCCTATTGTAGAATTTAGTAAATACACTGCCTTTTAAAAAGAAACTAGAAGCGNGTGTTCCTCACCTTTGTACCCTCAATTCCTGTCAACGGTNAGGTACACAGTATTTTTTTGAGCTGGGTTGAAATGGCATATTTTTTTTTCTAAAGGTAACTGGAAGCACACCTCAGGTAATTAGGGATAGACTCATATACATATAGAGGAGATGGGATTTTTGTCCCATTTGGGACTGTCAAGGGCAAGCTTTGGCCAAGCAGATGATATCATCAGTTAAGGGATTTATGTATAGTCTTATTTTTAGTTCAATTTCAAAATAGTTTGGGATGTTTATAAAGTGTGAGGTAGTGGTTCTCTGCTGAGCACATGGATGTGAAGATAATCTATGCCTCCTAGAAGTTCACAATTTAGTGTGATGAACTGTACCAGAAGTTGGTATTTAGGGAAGCAGAAGAGCAATTTCTTTAATCAGAAGTTTGAGCAGGTCTTTCTGGAATGAGATGCCTCAACGGGGTCTTGATAAGTGAATACACCAGATGAAGAAAGAAGCAGAGGGATATCAGATGTGGCGTAGACCAAGTCAGTGCCTGGAGGAAGGAGATGGAAGGTGAGGTAGAGGTGCAAGCTCTTTGAGAAACAGAATTATAAGCAGTTAGTTGCCAACACAGAAAGAGCAGAGACAGAATTTGAGGAGAGAAAAACAAAGATTAGCTTCGGTCATGACCTGAGGAAACTATCAAGAAACATTTCTGGTAGAGCTCTGACTTAGAGAATTTGTCTCTCTTGACCCACTGTCTACCACTTGGATGGTGTTTAAAAGGTTTCCTCAATTCAGAGGTCCCCACTTTGGCAGGATATAAAATCAGGAAGGACCAGTTCAAAACACTCCACATTCTTAATGAAGGAAGGGTATGAGTTTGAGATGTCGCTACACTCATTCACTCACTGGACTGTCACTCAAATACAACACATCCAGTTTTATACCAGGAACTGAAATATGAAAGGGTCTCCTTCTGATCAGTATTGTACAAATGTGCTGAGGAATGAGATTTGAAGAGAGCCTTAAACAACAGTTCAGAAGCTTTACCAGATGGAATAGCAGTGCACAAANGCATGCCAATACAGGAATGTATCAGATCGTTCTAGTCAAAGATTGTATCTTTATCTCAGAGTAGCCGAGACACAGCAAACTAATAGAGCCTTTAAGAATGGAAATTTCTGCTGGGCAGTGGTGGTGCACGCCTTTAATCCCAGCACTAGGGAGGCAGAGGCAGGTGGATCTCTGTGAGTTCGAGGCCAGCCTGGTCTACAGAATGAGATCCAGGACAGGCTCCAAAGCTACACAGAGAAACCCTGTCTCAAACGAAAAAAAGAAAAATGGAAGTTTCTAATTGTCACTAGTGTTAGTGTTCTGTTAATTATCATTTTCAGAAGAGAACATACCTGAAATCTTTCTCTGAAAAGTTTCTCTTCTTTTTCCATTTTAGTCTTTTCTAAGTTGTGCTTCTTAGTTCTGAAGAAATTTCTGGGAGAAAAACTGGCAAGAAATAACATGGGTAAGGATAAATGTAGCATAACAAAAGTCCTAAATTTGTGAGCCTCTGAAGTCACCCTGTCTCAGGATAAACTCAGGTATAATTTTTCATAATATATAGTATATATTTCATTTATCTATACACACCCCTCTACTAGAGCAGATTTTCATAACTACTGAAAAAAGGTAATACCAATTATTTTTCTGTTACATACATATGTACTTGTGTGTTTTTTTCCAGTGCTGAAGATCAAACCCAGAGCCTCAAATATACTAAATGAGCATTCTACCGCTGAGTTATATCTCTAAGAATATTTTTGATATCAAGCAAGCATGAAATAAAATCAACTTGATATAGAGAGAATGTTGAGTGCAGAAGGAGCAGTGAGATAAGAGAAATAACATGTTTCATAGAATAGTAGGTGTATTAGTTATTTTCTTTTTCTATTACAATGAGAAAACACCATGACAAAGGCATATTATAGGAGGAAGTGTGTATTTGGGCTTATAATTCCTGGGGGATTGGAGTCCATCATGGCAGGGAACTGGCAGCCGCAGTGGCTGGAGCAGCAAGCATCAAGCAGAGAACAAACTAGAAATGGCATGTCTTTAAACTCTCAAAGCCCACNCCCAAGTGACATACATCCTTCAGCAAAACCATATCTCCTAAATGTACCCAAACAGTGCCACCAACTGGAACCAGGTATTCAAATGCCTGAGACTGTGAGGGGCATTTGTCATGAAACATCGTGATAAGGTAACTGGTTTTGACAGCATTTAACTATAGATTTTTGTGTGCGTTCAATATAAAGAAACAAGATCTGGGGTGATGGATTGTACACTTGAACCATGAGCCAAAATAAATCCTCTCTGCCTTAAGTTGCCTTGGGGGGGTGATATTTTTATCACAGCAACAAGAAAAGTAAGGAATACATGGACAGCAAGATGCAGCAAACATGGGTGAAGCACATCAAATGGACTAATCTACCCCCAGAGCTGCCTGAGACCCCTCCCTTGTCCTGCCTCCTGTTTTATAAATGGAGTTTGGTTCTACTTTTTAGCAGTGTCAGAGAGCAGCATCTCCTACATTGGGGTGTCCTTCCCATGTGTCTACTCCCAGNNCCATTCATGCAAGACTGCCGTGGCAGGCAAGTGTATGGCATAGTTTAGTAGCCTGATACCCTACTTGGTAGGGGCTACAAATGCACTTGACAGCTTGAGACTCTTACCCACACACACATCTCTGAACAAATCTCCATCATACTGCATATACCGTCNACTGTAAATGACCATCCAACTTAGATTGTATTCAGTTATACTCTGCTTATGTCTTGCTACAGAAATGGAAAGGCCTGAACTGGCTTTGGGTACATGTGTGGTAAAGAAAACCATGTTCCCAAGTGAACTTTTAGGGGAGAATACCCTAATTATCATTTTATACTTACCCATAACTGGGCACACACATGACTAAAATCAGGTGCATTATGGTATAGGACAGGCACAGAAAACACATGATTATATAATGCAATCTAAGAGAACCACTCTATGCCTGTGAGGAACTGGCCCCTGCTCTCTTGGATCCCATAAGAAGAAGCCTCGAACAATAACCTTGGACCCCTGAGATCAGCTGCTCTCTTAGAGTGTATTCTGACCTGTTCTAGCTCTTTGAATAAAGTTTCCCCAATANTTTGCAGTGTGTGTTGGTTTTTATTTCTTTCTTGAATAAAAAGCGAAAAATCTGGAAATGTCCATCTCAGACCCTGACTATTGGTAACAATACCATTTCCATGCCCATTCTTGTAAAAAAAAAAAAGTCCATCTGCATCCCTGTTACAGGAATGCCTTCCTGAAATTTATCACTCCACTCTCTTATTTGACATCCTTCAGTGTGTCTGAACTAACCTACAGCAAAATGCTAGTCCTGGCATCATACACAGGTGTTCNACCATTCCCTCAATACACAGTGTCNGTTTGGGTCATGCATGCCTTTATTTTTGAATACTCACCCAACCTTTGTAAGTGATTGGAAGAATAAGCTGTNAGTTAACTAATATGGAAAACACTTTGTACTTACTGGTAGAATAAGCTGTCCCAGAAACCATCATAAAAGGACCCAAGAAATTGATCCATTGTTCTTCATAAACAATGATAGCCTCATTATTGCATTTTCAAATTGAGAATAAGTTTATTAAGTCAGTTTAAGAAAAAAAGTACTGGAAAATTGTTTCCCAAAAAGATGGATTTATATTGATGACAGATAAAACTGTTGGACAAAGGGTCAGAAATCTTCCTGACATTGCACTTCTTGGATTTCTCTTTTGTAGTGCTATGCAAACAAGAATTTCTCTTTTGTAGTGCTATGCAAACAAGTATGATGTTTAATGTAAAAAAAAAAATCAACTTTTCTAGTCTCAATACCTCTTCCCAAATTCCAAAAAAATAAAGGAGGGGGTGCCTTTGCCACTCTGAGTTGTTTTAGTTTTTTGTGGACAAATGTCTGACTTCGAGATACCCTAGGAAAACCATTGGTTTCCTGATAGAGGCAAACCACTCACTATTTAAGGATTTCTCCAAGAAGTTTGTCAAAGTTCCCTGATCCTACCTCCTTCACAGCCTCTGGGAAGAGGAGAACATAGCTAAGAAAAGCACTGAGGAAGCAGAGCACATGCTCTCCCAAGCGGCCAGTGCAGTCACAATCACAGGAATGGAGTTACCTCCCCAGCTGAGAGAGCATTACCGTTACATTACAACGCTAACTGTAGTCATAACTAAACTTACATTTTAGCAATGTCAGTCAGTCCTAATTGGTATTCTATTTAAGCTCTGTCCTTCTGGAGGAATGGCCTAAGAGAAGTCTGGAAGGCCTTCATTGTTTGCTAAGGGCTATCTCCCATGCTTTCTTGTTTCTCATCAGTGGAGAGGAGGGAGGAGGTTAGGAATGAATGTAAGGAACTGTGTTTTTATACCTTTGTCTCTTTAATCCTCTCAGTTGTACTATGAGGCAAGTGTTACTAGTTCTCAGTTGCAGATGAGGAACCTGCAGATCAAATTTAAGGACCTGCCTAAGGTCAGACAGCTGGTGAGAAGTGGAAGCTGCTGCAGTGAACCAGTGAGTTTACTTATGTTCTTACTTATGTTCTTACCTTTTGGATCCATCACTGTCTTTCCCCCCCTTTTTCCACTTNGATGTCAAAAACTTAGGCTTCCAAGTTTTTAGTTTATCTTCATCTCTGAGGAGAAAAATGTTTTGATCAAGTAAATTAAGATTGAACTAGTAAACATTTATGGAATCACCAATGCTTTCTAGGTCGATGATCAAAATAGTTGAAAACATCACCTGTAAAATTTGCTTCCGTACTCACAGCAAGGCTGTACAGTGAACATTTTGGCTTTACAGGCTACATTCTTTATAGCAACTATTAGCTCCACTGTTGTGACTTCATTTACAAAAACAAATAGCAGGCCACACTGGCCTACAGGCCTGAAACTGCTGACCTCTCATCTTAGTGGCCCAAATTTGAAGCCAGAAACCAAATTAGTCANCTTGTAATCATACCCATCTCCTTTCTGAGCCTCAGATTTTTTTTCTCTCTGAAGTGTAAATCCTACTAAGTAAACTTGCAATTCACCAATGGCTAAGNATACACCTCATTCTGGTAGGAATGGCTAACATCACCAAAAATTAATGCTTATGAGAGTGCAAATTAGCATAACTATTATAGAAGCAAGCATGGAGGTTTCTGAAAAATTAAAAATAAAATTACCACATAACCCAGGGCATATACCCCAAGGACTTCCTATCTATTACAGTGATATTTGCACATCTGCTTTCATTGCTGCAGTTTCCACAATAGCAAGGAACTGGAACCAGCCTAGACATCTATTAACAGANGAATAGATAATGAAAGCGTGGCACAGGGGCTGGAGGGACAGCTAAGTGATTAAGAGCTGGTATTACATAGAACCCAAGTGTAGTTCCCAGCTCAAAACTACTTGGAACTCTAGCTCCAGGGGATCCAACTCCTCTGAACTCTGAGGGCACCTGCACATGCACACAATTAAAAATGATTCTTTTCTAAAATGTGGTGCATATACACAATGGAATTTTACCNGTAAATAAAAATGAAAATTATAAGGAAATGGATAGATCTGGAAAGTGTAATATTAAATGAAGTGACAAAACCTTATGTTTTCTTTCATGTGGATCCCAGTTTGTGATGTTTACATGTTTGTATGTTAAAAAAAAAGGATGCATGGGAAAGTAAAGTAGGTGTAGAATGATTGGAGACATTTTGAGCACTTATCTATCAGGTTTCCTGCTACTCAGTTTACATAAGATAATTCACTTGGTTTTCATGCNGACTACCTGCTCATCCTCTAGTCATTCTAAGTTTTTCAAAGAAGTAAAAGAGATGATCAGAGAGCTAGACAACTTGTCATGGTGACAGAAGGGTTAGTGCTNTTGAATGTAGGTGTATGTGACTCCAGAGTCCATAGTCTTCTTTTTGTAATTTTTATTTTAACTTTATTTTATGTGCATTGGTATGAAGGTGTCAGATCCCCCAGAACTGGAGTTACAGACAGTTGTGAGCTGCCATGTGGGTGCTGGGAATTGAACCTGGGTCCTCTGGAAGAGCAGACAGTGCTCTTAACCACTGAGCCATCTCTCCAGCCACCCAGAGTCCATAGTCTTATACCACACTACTACTTCAAAATATCTCTTCTCTAAGTTAATGGGGTGCCCTTCATTGANACAAACAAAATAAAAAAAAGACATAAAAAAGAGGATCCCCCTTCTACCAATCATCCAGATGTCTATAGTGTTGACATGTCTAAATATTTCAGTAACTGCACTGGGAAGACTATAAACACAAAGACACATGTCTTAGAAACTTCACATTTTCATAGATATTATATTATGATTCCATTCAGAGTATGCAGTCCTGGGGACTGAACTCAGGGTTGGTACATGCAAGGCAAGCACACTGTCACTTAACTATATCCCAAACTTTAAACTATGTGGCCCAGGTCTTGAACTTGCTGTTCCCCTGCCTTGGCCTCCCTAGAGGCTGGGATTGCAGGCCTCTGCTACCAAGACCACTTTCCCTTCAGATTCTGGTCACAGGGTCCATCAGGAGAGGAAGGATTAAGCCCCTTTCAGGCACTGAAGCTGCCAACTGAGAAGGCTCTTATGAGGCCATTGGGACTTGCTGGGAATCTCCCACTCCTCTCCTTTTTCTTCATCTCTTACCATTGGAGCCTGGAAAAAGGCTCTAGAGAATCACTTCTTTTCTGACTGCTGCATGCTCACTGTCTCTACTCAGATCACAGAAGCCAGGACCCTGACAGAGTCCAACTGGATCTGCTACAAGCTACGCATGATACCAGGCACAGAACGGGGCTTAGCATGAGCTGTGTGTGAAATTGTTTAAAAGGAGCTACACCATGAATACAAAAAGGGAACAGGCTGGGCAAACACCCACTTCCAAGTTTATTTTCTATACAAAACCAATATATCCCACGTCTTTAAAGGTTTTGGAACAGGAGAAAGGAAGAAGAACTAGAAAATGAAGCTATGTTCACACTGCAATTATGATAGAAACAACCATGGAAGAGAATAGAGAGCCTGGAAACAGACCTTCAGGTATTGAGACACTTGTAACAAAATGGCATTGAAAGTTAATGGGAAAAATAAGATTTCAATAAATCATGCAAGGGACATCTATCCATATAGAGGAAAACAACGGCTATCACTTTATTAACATAAAACTCAGTTCACAGGATACTTGATGGTCCCTGGTGGTCTAGTGGTTAGGATTCAGCACTCTCACTACTGAGGCCTGGGTTCAATTCTGAGTCAGGGAAGCCTCTCTTCTGCAGGGCAGTGGTGGTGGCACATGCCTTTAATCCCAGCCCTCAGGAGGCAGAGGCAGGGGGATGCAAATTCAAGGCCTGTGAGTTCAAGGCCAGCCTGTGCTGTGGAATAATCCTCTTGTACGCTGTAAAGATTTGTCACTCGAATTGGTTTAATGAAACACTGGTCAGTAGCCAGGCAGGAAGTATAGGCAGGGTGGTCAAACTGAGAATGCTGGGAAGGAGAAGGTCAGAGTGAGGAGTCATCAGCCAGATGCAGCGGAAGCAAGATGATAATGTCATATTGAGAAAAGATAGCAAACCATGTGGCTAAACACAGATATGAATTATGGGTTAATTTAAGTGTAAGAGCTAGTTAGTGATAAGCCTGAGCTACCAGCCAATCATTTATAATTAATATAATCCTNTGAGTGGTTATTTGTNAACTTGTGGGCAGGGCAGAAACATCTGTTTACATATGGTGTTCCAATGTGTGGGTGAAATTTCCACATAAAACTTGACAAAGGTTTAAAAAGGATTCTACACACAAAAATAGAGTCAAACTCAGCTTCTTAGTAACTGCTTTTNCTTGGGTGGGCTCTGTTTGTGAACAGCAAGCAGAGGTATGTCTCCTTTAAGAGACAGCTTCGTGACTCAGCATTAGCAGCAAAAGCTATGCAGCTCTTTTAAGAGACCCTGCTACCAAACACTTAAATGAGGCTTATGAGCAGCAAGTGGCATGCTACTTAGTGGCAGCATGGACCCAAAGACTCCCCAAAGGTGGTGTATTAAATGTGGCTCCCGCCAGTACCTCTTAAATGAAGCTAGGCACTCAGAACCAAAGAATAAGACAGAGCCAGCCACCAAAACCATGGCTTTGGTCATAGCCATGCCTGCTTAGTAGTTTATAGTCTCATGTGGTCAGAAAAAGAGATATGCAGTAAAGACAGATTCAGAAAAAAAAACTCTAAATGATTCACGGTATATTTTAAAAAAAAATACATAGGCTGGGGAGAGAAAAGAGTCATAAAAAGGAATACATAGTTTTAAAATAATAAAGTAAGATCCTTTAAAAGGGAATAAAGTAATATTTAAAAAAAAACACACAAGGACAGAAAATATACAGCGAGTCTGGATACTGTATGTTACTGTGTTGTCTTTAAATTTTTTTAGTGGCTAATAAACAAATGATAACTGCTGAGAGACATTTGATTATAAAAGCTGCTGGATTAAACCAACCTATGTATTTTAAAAATGTTTTGACTTCAAAATTTAAGTCAAGGGATATGTTGCTTTGGGAAAGAGATTATATTTTTGTTTCCACAGAAAATGAGAGGCTATGGATTCATTTTGGGTTAAGGAAAATCAGGTTTGATCAAGGAAGACCACCTGAAATCCTAACTACAGATATGGGAAAATAAACCTAAAGTAACTATAGGACATATACCATATATTTTACCTACTCAGACATAAAACAAAAAATTGTCTTTGACTGGCTTATGTACAATGAACAGTTTATATTTGTGATTAATACAGAGATGTATGTTACCTTTAAAAGTTTATATATTTTCAGAGCAAGGGGACCAGAGACCAATAAAAAAGGTGGCCCAGATGATCCAGCATCCAAAGGCCACAGCTTTGAGGCCACTGACTAAGATGATCCAGCCTCACAAAATACTACAGCCAAGATTTAACAATTATCCTAAATTTTCTCAGGGTCCCAAAAAGATTACTAGTATTCCCAATTAACAGGAAGCAATCTAGAGAACTATGCCCGCATTCCCAAAAAATAAATTATGGATATTTAACATTGTTTAGGAGGGTTGGTTATAAGTTGTTATTGATAATGATCAGGAAAAAAGCTAAACAAAGGAGATTATATTCAGAAATCCTGTTCTGAAAAGAAAAGTGGGAATATAAAAATGATAGGATAAAAGGGTAGNTTATTAAATCTACTTTAATCCAAAAAACAACTATTAATCTTACATATTTTACATTAGTAAGGATTTTAGCTTATTGATACAAATTTAAAGTTAATTTTGTTATACTGTATGTATATTTCTACTGTTTAGTATATTTTGTTTATGCAGCTCATTTAAAAATGTAATATATAATTAAGAAATATAAATTAATAGTCATCTATAATAGCAAACTTATAGTAATATTAAGTATGTTTTCAAGGTCATACAGAGATATATTTCAGATAGATAGGCAATCTTCAAACACCTCAAAGACCTACAGAATATGGCATTTAAAATGTTTTAAGAACTTAGACTTTTCTCAACAGTGAGACATGTCTGCTCCTGGCAGCACCAATCTACTTCAGAGAAGATGATGGGCATCAAAGAAACTCCATATGGAGTTTACTTTCTTTGTGGCAAAAGTTAGCCACTGGGCAAGAAACTGCCCTTGCCTCGATTGCTGACAGGCTGTCTAAATTGGACAGGCAGGACACACAAAAAAAAGGCAACTGCTGAACTTTGCCAAGACAACATGGAGATAATCCTTGAAAATTCCCTGCTTCTGAGAAAAGTCTGTCAGATATGCTAGGCCTATAGGCCAGAGTTGGATGCCCCAACATTGCAGAGAAACTTTGGGTAACTGTCCAGGCAGCCTGATGTCTCTGTCATTAGGTAATATTCCACCCTTCTGGTGTCTTTGATGGAGTTGAAGACNAAATAGTTATAATTATAGTTTTCCTTAGTTATAATAGAAAGTAAATTATATAGAAAACTTTAGACTCACTAAGATAATTATTTTCTCTACTTTTGCCAATTGTNAATAGATTAGATAGTATTACTGTAATTCTTAGTTAATAACTGTTTTTGTTGTATATAATCTTACTATGTTAAAGTTAATAACTTCCTCTTTAATTAGACAAAAAGGGGGAAATGTGGAATAATCCTCTTGTACACTGTAAAGATTTGTCACTCAAATTGATTTAATAAAATGCTGATTGGCCAGTAGCCAGGCAGAAAGTATAGGTGGGGTGGTCAAACTGAGAATGCTGGGAAGGAGAAGGTCAGAGTGAGGAGTTGTCAGCCAGATGCAGAGGAAGCAAGATAAGAATACTGTACTGAGAAAAGATACCAAACCACGTGGCTAAACATAGATAAGAACTATGTGTTAATTTAAGTGTAAGAGCTAGTTAGTAATAAGCCTGAGCTACCAGTGGAGTGTTTATAATTAATATAAGCCTCTGAGTGGTTATTTGGGAACTTGCGGGTGGGACAGAAACATCCAATTACAAGCCNAGTCTACAGAGCAAGTTCCAGGACAGCTAGGGCTACATAGAGAAACTCTGTCTTGAAAAACAAAAGCAAAAACAAAAAAATCAGTTCAGGTGGATCTAAGGATTAAATTTAAAAGGCAAAGTTGTAACTTTTAGAAGAGAGTATAGGAGAACATCATATGAGCTAGGACAAAGAGGTCTTTAGAAGATATAAAAAGCAATAGTGAAAAATTGATAATTTAAACTACATTAAGAATTTGAAATTCTATTCTTTGGAAGACTAGAAACAAACTTGAAAAGGCTAGTCAACAGTTGGAGAAGATATTGTAGGAACTGACATGAAAGTGGGAAAAACACTGTGTCCAAAAATGAATTATTCTAAGACCTAAGATGAAGAAAAATACCAGCAACACAACAAAAAAGCAATCAAAAGATATGGACAGACTCTATGGGAGAAAGACATGAGTGTGAGTAACTGCACTGAAGCTTGTTAGTAATGCCAGTTACTATAATGATGTGATTCTATTTACAGACACCCACTTGACAAAAAACGACTTCTCTCTGTTCCGTGTGCTAACATTGGAATCAGTGTGAACCCTTATTGCTAGACTGGCACTTGTGAATTTATANTCCATGTAATGGTCTGTATTTCCCCTTCCAAGTGCACACAGGATACATGAATCTATTACGTGTGGAAGTACTGGTCACAAAAGCAAAATCACTCAGGAATTAAGTACCTATCAACAAGAGAATGGATGAATTAATGTGGCACACACATACACACACTGGAA
>LZPO01087298.1:28401-44875 GCA_001675575.1 Neotoma lepida | reverse complement strand
CCATCTTGAGATTCTAGATTATTTTGTGCAGTTTTATAACAAGCCCAACATAACACACTGCATTTTGAGTCAGGCCACATGACTTAGACCTGAAAGCCACGGGTGTAGCATCACAGAGTTATGAGTCTATATGAAAACATAGTCAAGAAAATGGATTCTTAGAACTATAAAGATAACNTTCTAATAAAAAGGGGTGCCTAANCTAAGTAGATAAAGTCATAGAGGTGAATGATCTACTGTAAGTTAATAACAAANACCTCTCCACACTTAACTGTGACTCAGAAAAAAAAATCTGACCTTAAAATATAAATTTTGATGGTTCGGTTATAAGGAAATCTTGAGTGTATGTGAGAGAATAGTAAAAAATATACAGGAGCAAANACTAGGGGAATCACCTGTAATTCAAGCTACTTGGGAATNTAAGGCAGGAAGATCCCAAGTTCAAGGCCAGCTTGGACAACTTAGCAAAACTCTGAAAATGAAATAACATAAGATGAAGGACAAGGGCTGTGTAGAGTGCTTGCTTAGCATACATGATGCCTTGCATCAATCCTCAGTCCTGCAAAAAGGAAAAACAAGGAGTGTATGAAGGGAGAATAGAACTGACAGAAGGGCATCCTAAGAACATACAACACTTAAGGCATGATGGATAACCCAGAACTCACACAAAAAGGAAAGCCAAGAGGAGGAACGTGAACTTGTTACCCGGAAACATGGGGGAGCGGGGTGGGGGGTGGGAGGTGGAGAACAGGACACTTTTCCCCTTTAAGAATGGCGTGACCGAAATTNTAAAACACTACAGAAAAGTCCAAGTATGGTATGATCTTAAGAATGTCTCCTGGGTTTAACAAAGGATTATTAGTGGCTTTACTAAGACCTCAGCACAAGTCCAAGTAGAGTGAGTAGGGACAGGTAGATGAAAATGCAAGGCCTCCATCATCAGGTGCTTGGTGGAGATGGAAAGGAAGAAGCTGTGAGGAACACTGAGGTAAGAATAACTTCCTTTCTACAGATGACAGTGATTTAGACCTTGAAAACTGTTCTATCAAACAGCCCTTGCTATCCTGCATTTTGCAGTATACACAAAAGATTACTATTTAAATATGTTAACAATTTCAAGTCTCTAGACTCAAAGATAAGAAACAAAAGGACCCTGAAGCTCCAATGCCTTTGGCTTGGTACCACTATTGGGATGTCTACAGGTGTATTCATTGTTTTCTCTTTGGAAATGTTTGTCTGATCTCTCAGAATCTGGCTCTCCTGATTAGGTAGAAGCCCCACCTCTCTCTCCCCAGACCCCACCCCTAAGAAAGCCCACCAAGAGTCAGCACCTTCCTGGGGCTGCTCAAGACCATGCCTACAGGCTACTTAAGACTTGGTCTCCATACTGCCCCTGCCTTCCTGAGAGTCACCTGGGAGTTGCTTTGCTCTGTTTATTAAGTCTCGACTCAATAATTTGGCTTAATTGGCTTATTGCATCAGTAGCAGAGGATACCCAATAACCGGAGCTTCAAAACTTCTCATCTGCGACTCTGTTTAACAAAGCATCAGGCAGTGGCCAGCACCAGCAGAGATGACCAGTGAAGTAAACTGACTTACTTTGATTCTCTCTCATTTGTGTCCACATCGTCATAGATGGTAATGTCCTCAGACCGAAGTCCTAGGGTACAGACAAGAAAAAAAAAGGATTATTAGGTATGCTTTATATACCCCCAGCTTTCCAAATTCTACACCATGACCTAAGTATCTGGAGGAATCAAGCCTTTTATCTGGTTACACAGACAGACAGGAACAAAATGAGTCTCTTTGGGGAAGAAATTCAACTGAGGGAATAAAAGCAGTGAGCTCCCTGAACATCTGACCTGCATGTGCATTTATGTCAATTTGATTTTGTTAAAAATGTAAGTTGTCCCCTTTTCTAGAACTGAAAAACAATTTATATTGCTAGCATATTGAGGGGGGGAATGGTAATGTCTTTGCTGATCCCCCCCCACCTATACAAAATTGTATTGGTTTGAAGTAATTGTTCCTTTGCAATACTATGTATTACATTGAATCTGAGTTAGTATATAACAATGATAATAATTAGGCATCTCCAGCTTGTAATGTTTATACTACCATGTGATATAGAATACCATGATTTTCAGATGATTCACCATTTGAAAAAGTTTGGGACATTTTGATATATTCACAATTCACGTTCAATTATTCATAATTACTCTTAGCTTTACTAATTTTCCTCAATACCTTTGTGTGTGGGGGGTATAGTTTTGACATCACTTATTTTGACTGCTTTGGGACAGAAAATTTCAGATATCAAATCTTTTTGGATTTCAGAGTATTTGCATATGCACAGTAAGTTATATAGAGATGGTATCTTGGACATAGTCAAATATAAACTTGAAATTAGTAATTGTTTCATATATACTTATTACATATATCCTAATGTGTAATAAGTGTATATGATAATTTCATACAGTTGTTTACTGTGCCTTCTATGTGACACGCCAGTCACATAAATTCAAGTATAGAATTTTTCAACTATGGTAGTAATAAAAAAGTTTTGCATTTTGGAGCAATTCAGCTTGTGGATTTGAGGATTAGAAGTAATCTATCTATCTGCAAGATGAATTCCTATTTCAAGTTGCCTTTAAAGTTTTTTTATGACAATATTTGGGAGAGCTGCAATTTCATCAGGTCTATAATAACCTTTGTTATTCAGTGTGGCAGCTTATATTTCTGAAATATATATTTGAATCACTGAGTCACAGTTATAAATGAAAGTAACTTTCCTGCTTTTGTGCCCATGAACAAAAACCAGTGAACAAAAATCACATAGTCCTCATTTATTGACAAATTTCATGGACTGGACATGTATTGAGACATGTATGACACGTATAGGATATGTATCCTATGTGTCTGGCATTGTGATAACTCACACAGTGTTATTTTATTATCAAATCAAAAGTGTTCCAGTAACCCATTCTTATTCAGTTAGTGTGTGGCCTGCAGCATGTTCATACTCAATTTATCATGTCTTAATCTGGCTATCAAATCCATCAGAGGTATATGGATCAATGCAGAATGCCTAAGCTTCATTGTCACAGACTCTTGGGTAAAAATCCCAATCACAAAGTACAGATGTGGGTTCTAAAGCCACCTATAAAGACAGCACCATCTATTTATGGAAGTGCCAGAAAAAAGTTTCTCATCTCTCCAAAGCAGGAAGTACCATTGTTGAAGATAACTTCTTTCATTCTGATGGGTCCAGTTTTCACTGGGAAAGCAGGAAAGATTATCAGTGCTCTTCCCCTGCCCCTTAACACACCACTCCTGAAGACATCTGTATCAGTGGACAACATCAAGTAAACATTACTTACCTAAGTCAGGCAGTGACATGGAAAATCCATTGCTAATGAAGAAAAGACAAAAAAAGGTCAAGGAACAAAGTCATGCTCATTAGCAGATATATCCAAAATACTATCCTGGTGGCAGGTGTCCTGGTCCAGATGGTACTGAAGTGAGACTCTTGCAGCTCTGTTCTGATTGGCTCTACCCTAGTCCAAATGAGCTCATTCATCCCTGCGGACTGCCTGTAACTCACTTCCTAACCAGACCACTCAGGCTGCCTCACAGCTTTCTGAGATACAGTCAGATCTACTGAATGAGCGTGAGGGTTGATGAGAAAGAACAGTGTACAGATAAATTCTTGGGGACTCTCTGCAGACATTGCAGCCTGTCTGTGTTTTTTAAGCCAAAGGAAGACTTTTCCAGAGAAACGCAGGTCCGGTGGAAATGTAAGATGACAAATTGCTAAGTGGGAGAGGACATGCTGTCCAGCTAGATTTGGTTCTCTTCTCTCATTGCTAAAGAGGTCACATGGAAAGAGATGTGTGATGGGAAAGGGAAAAGGAAAAAAAAATAGAAAAGAAAGAAACGAGCCTATTTATTCGATGCCTTTAATTTAAACTCAGTACTACAAGTATTTTTGTAGTAGGCACGAGCCAGGCCCTTATGATGGGTGAGTGAGATGATTGGATACAGTTTCTGTCCTGAAGGGAGACAGAAAATCAAGTAACAAAACCTCTTCCACTGTGGTCCCAACTGCAGTACCCACACTCCTGTCCACTGGATCTCCTGGGAGATCTAGCTCCAGGAGTCAACTGCACTTAAAATCACAAAATGTCAAGGCATTGTAATTGGGAAGACCTCTTGAGGAGAGTAGCTTCG
The DNA here is from genome assembly GCA_001675575.1 of Neotoma lepida. NCBI lineage: Eukaryota > Metazoa > Chordata > Mammalia > Rodentia > Cricetidae > Neotoma > Neotoma lepida. The sequence continues at coordinate 40,645 of LZPO01087298.1, read as the reverse complement.
TTCTATCTCAATAGCTTCATTGTGTCTCAATGATCTTGGCAAATTATTTTCCAGTGCCCCCACAAAGTACAGATCTAGACCCGTCTATCTGTATTGATACTGTGCAAAGAGAACTGTCCCCAGACACAGTATAGTCCCCTTCCATTGCATCAGGAGGGAACCATGGTCCTGTAAATACAAATGGAAAAAATCCTGTTTCTTTCACTGCTGGTGAATTTGGAACTGCCCCAAAGACTAATAGTGGAGGTTACATGTGGACAGGGCCTTTCTAAGTCCAACACCTTGAGACACACAGGCAGTTCAGCAGAGCAGGTTACCCACGATCACATGATGCACACTGCTGCTTTCAAAGGAGACAAAGTAAACATGGATGTGCTTACAGACAAGTAAGACCACTGGAGAGTGTGTGGCCAAGAGAACATGAAAGAATATAACTACTAACATAATTTTCAGTGATAATGACATGAGGGGCCAAGGAAGACTACAAATTTTCCATTCTGGACCTTGCTGGCCTATACTGGTAATTTTTTCTCACTAGTTTTTTAGGGTGTCATGTCCTGGGGCTTTATAGTTGTAGATTCTGACACTCTTGTCACTGGTGCTGAGAATTGGATTGAGAACAGCTACCACGTGTCTGAAAGGCAGGGTTGTTGACACACTCCGGGAAGGAAGGCTAATGGGGACTGTTTACCTGACATTTGACTTGGCTTTCTTCATTCTGGATACGCCCCTTTCTTTCCTGAAGAGCTGCTGGAGTCTCCTCAGGGCTGTTCTTCCACCTACACTGAGAGGAATGAGGAGATAAAACAGCATGACATTTGAGACAGTACTAGAATTGGGATAGAATGCTGTTGGATTATCAAGGACCAGCGACTTCAGCCTCACATCCAAAAGAGACTCCCTCGAGGAAGTAAAAGGAAAGGCCTCAGCAACTAGGAGTGAAGTCTTCTGGGACCCTGATATGAAACATATCTGAGGCAGCCATGCAAAGAGGAATTATAGTGTGTACAAACATTCACCCACCACAAATAGTGTTCATTTTTGTAGAGATTATGAAGCAAAATCTTCCTTTCTGAAGAGAAAATAACTTGGGGAAACACTCACTCCAAATGATGCTAGAGACACAGCAGAGGAATTACTGGCTCCTGAAATGGCCATCACTGATTTTGAACATACTCTGCAGTAACTGAGTGGACAGCAGTGGTGACACACCGATGGGCCAGTTGATGAGGAAATTCTAAATATCCTCTTGGTTTAGGGGGATGGAGTCAAAAGGGAGTTCACCCACATAGCCAGCCCAGTGTCACTGTGCCCCTCATCCCCAGACTACTCACTGGTGACTATGCCGCTTTCTTTTCCTTACTCTTTATATATATGGAGACAGACTCCAAATCCCAGAGTCTATCTGACTAACTCACAAAGACAAAATATAAGTTATATTTATTGCTTTGATCCTGGAAAAGCAACTATAAAGTCAAGACAAATTCTGTTGTTATATACTTCCCCTGTCTCAACTACTTCTTAACATATAATATAAAAATTCTCTATTCTAGAAAATGAACATTTTTTCTNAAAGGAGAAAGCAATGAACTTTCAATCTTATGATGTATGATTGTACACACTAATGAATATGCTGCCAATGACAATATAGTATTTCAGTAACTTCGTGCAATCTTCCCTCAATGATGGTGGTGGAAGATAAGACCACGTCTTAAACCCTGGCTTACTAGGTAAACAGGAAACACCATCAGTATACAATCCAAATCCAAGAAAGAAACTCACTTTGTTTTTTGGTCATTATTCTTTGCTTTGTAGATGTCTTCATACATTTCTTCACTATTTTCCTCTGAAATTAAGAAGCACACAAAAACCAAAACATGAATAGATACCTATGAGCTGCCAAGCACTTTCAACTTTTTTTTAGCCAAGTGAGTTTTATTGAAATATATGCATGTTTTCATAAGCATGTGGTAAAAATTCATAAACATCTATAAAGCTTTGTATAAATGAGAATTAGGCATGTCTTTTGCATCTGATTCCATGTGGGATCTGGTTCAGCNAAAGGCAGCTCATTGCTCAACAGATACATGCCCTCCACCCTCCATCCTTCCCACAGTTAGCGTAGAACAGCTGTAGTCCTCCATGCATGAGACAGCATGCTAATCGCTGGGGAAACAAAGGAAAATCCATGTATACTAAAGAAGTCTTCCTTTGCACCAGCCTAATACATAAGCTTAATATACACAGATGGATGCAGATGGTAGCCTGGGAACAGAGTCTAGAGGAAACAGTATTGGAGTCAACGTATAAATGTTAAAGTTTCAAACTTTGCTGGAACACAGTGAGCATGCAGAGTTCTTTAACTTCTCTCTGTACCTCTGTTCTCTTATTAAAAAGTGAGTATTGGCTACGTGTCAAATTTCTGGATTCTAAGGAGCCAGCCAAGAATAGTATTTGATAGCCCGTGTGTGTGTGTGTGTGTGTGTGTGTGTGTGTGTGTGTGTGTGTGTAACATATATATATTACAAAGAGAGAGACTGTCTCACTCTTTAGCCCAGGCTATCCTGAAACTCACTATGTAGGTCTAAGCAGGAAATGGAAAAGAAGACAGGAGAGAAGGAGGAAAGGAGGGAGGGGTAAGCAGAACTATGGATCTCTAAAAATATAAAAGATATGAAAACTTGCTATTTTATAAGTTATTGGAAAGTACTATCTGAAAAATAAGTACCCTCTGCAGTGATTTGAGAATAGCCCCAGAGGCTCATATACTTGACTGCTTAGTCACCAAGTGTTACTTTAAANGGGAGTGGACACCTGCAAACATCTCGCTGGCACTGCAGAGGCAGAGTTGACAGGGAAGCCTCTTAAAGGGGAAAACCGAGTATAGTGTGAGATGGAGCTACACAGATGCTGGAAAGAGGGGCAGGCCAGCCAAACCCTTTATGCCAGAGGTTCTCAACCTGTGGGTCATGACCCTTTGGAGGTTGAACAACCCTTTCACCAGGGTCACATCAAATATCCTGCATATTAGATGTTTATATTATGATTCATGACAGCAAAATTACAGTTATGAAGTAGGAATGAAAATAATTTTATGGTTGGCGGGGCTCACCACAACATGAGGAACTGTATTAAAGGGTTGCAGCATTAGGAAGGTTGAGAACCACTGCTTTAGGCCATGTTGATATAGATATTAAAAGCACGAGGAAGTTGGGGCTACATACTCTGATTGCAAAGGATCCAAGTTCAGTTCCCACACCCACATCAGGTAGACAAAAAACAATGCCTGAAACTCCAGCTCCAGGGAATCTAATACAACTGGCCTCCACAGGCACCTGTACACACATGCACATACACCCCCCGCTCGCACTCACATCAACATAATTCAAAATTATTAAGCACTAGGAAGCCCTGATGGTATTTNAAAAAAAAAACATACAGCACTTATTGCTCTGTTAAGATGTGGCAAAAAGAGCAGCTTCATGTGGAGATGCTTTCTGCCACAAGGACACCATTCCCTCCTCTGAACACATGCCTCAGCACCACTGCTCTTCATCTCCACATCCAGCTTTTAATCCCTGAAAATGTGTCCAAATAAAAGTCCGTGATCACTGCTCAGCCTCAGCAGCACTCTGTGATTGCAACCAGCACTTACCGCTGTCTGAGGTGAATGAGCTGGAGAAGTCCCATTTGGGTCTGTGGAGAAAAGATATACAGACCATTAACCCAGCGCGCCTTCAATCATACCACACCCCTCCTTCTGGAAGGTGAGAGTACACTTACAGCTCTTCCTTGGAGCATCCCACGTCATCATAAGTCTCCTCTGAAGAGGAATTGGACCCAATGGTATTTGGACTTGGGGTTTCTTTGGTCACCTCCAAAGCCTCCACATACCCACCTGTAAGGGAAATAGGAAAACCCCTGAGACAACATCATCAGCTGTTAGAGACACATCTGTACTCATCCCTGGTGATGCCGCACCAGCAGGAAAGGGCAGACTAAGGGTGATGAAAGTGGAATTGCCGTCTGGGCATGTGTTGACTTGAGCAGGAGATGTCCTTCAAGGCTCATGTGTCCGATGTTCTGTCTTCAATAGAGGTACTATTTTATAAGGTTCTAGAAACTTCAGGAGGTAGAGCCTACTTAGAGGAAGTAGGTCAGTAGAGGTAACCCTTTAAAGACTATCCCTACCCCTTCTTTGCTCTCTGCTTCCTGTCCGCCACGACCTACATCTTCCCCCACGTGCTTTCACCACTACGATGCCCTGCCCTACTACAGCCCTAAAAGTAGCAGAGCCAAGGACTAGGGAGTAAAACTCTGAGCCCAAATCAAACTTTCCTCTGTCCTGTTCTTTAGCCACTGTGCCAGTGAAACCGACAACATGGTCTGCATGGTCTTGGATAAGCCACTTCATCTCGCAGAGTCTGTTACCTCTCCCTGAAGTTGGGGTAACTTGTTGTGGAATATTATTTTAAGATGTGTTACATTTGTTTATGCTGTGGAACATTTGTTTTAATGATGCAAAGATGTGTTGCATTCTTTGATGTTTCATTTATTTTGACTCTGTGAAGCTGTGTTACTTGCCTGTTTAAAACACCTGATTGGTCTAATAAAGAGCTGAATGGCCAATAGTTAGGCAGGAGAAAGGATAGGTGGGGCTGGCAGGCAGAGAGGATAAATAGAAGGAGAAGAAGCAAGAGAGATGGAGTGAGAAAAGAAGGGGCCAGCCACCCAGCTACACAGCCAGACATAGAATAAGAAGGAAAGAAAGGTATAAAGAAATAGAGAAAGGTAAAAGCCAAGAGGGAAAAGATAGATGGGATAATTTAAGAACAGCTGGCTAGAAATAAAGCCAAGCTAAGGCATTTATAAGTAAGAATAAGCCTCTGTGTGATTTATTTGGGAGCTGGGTGGTGGGCCACCCAATAGAGTAAAAACCAACAACAACAGTAACTAACAGCCCCTCCTATGTGACTATGCAAAGATCAAGCATGTATTCATAAAGAGTGCTAATTCCCCAGCAAACCAAAGCTCTTCCCCAGCTTAATGGCTCTTCCTGTTGCTTCTGATCTGTGAAGATTTTCTCCACCATCTAAGTGGCCTTGTTTAGTCTTTTGGTAGATTTTTTTCTTTCTTAAAGTTTCTTAAGTTAATTGAACAGACGTCAACATGTATTATTAATCATAAAATTAACTAGAAGATAATGTGCCAATCTGAAAAGTCCATAGGGATTGTTTGCACAGGTAGCCAACCTGATAAATAGTTCTCAGCTGTAAACTTGTCATGACCATAAAACTGTCACCTCTTCATCAGTTGTTGTAGCTTCATATTTAGTCTGTGGGTGACTCAGAGCTATTTTCATTTCAGACATGAACTACTTATCATAAGGAGTGTATCTAAAAATATGCAATAAGAAAAGTAACTGGTATCTATCAATTAAATGAACCAAATGAGAAGATTTTATCCTATTGCAAGAAGTATGTGACCCTCAAACTATTTTAAAGAGAGTCAGTTCCCAGAGGAAGGTGGCTTACTTTTTCTAGAGAAGTTAGCAGAATAGTTTCAGCAAAAATAAGATGCTAAGCACATACTTGGGCACTTTTTCTTTCTTTTTAAAAATGTATTTATTCTAATTTATAGATTTTGAGTGTTTTGCCTGCATGTATGTGTGTATATCACATGTGGACCTAGTGCCTGCAGAGGTCAGAAGAGGGTGTTGGATCCCCTGGAATTGGAGTTACGGATGACTGTGAACTACCATATGGGTGCTGGGAACCAAACCCAGATCCTCTGTAAGACCAAGTGCTCTTAACCACTGAGCCATCTCTCCAGTCCCCACTCCTTAATCTTTCTTATTGGTTCATGAAAAGCATTATGGAATCATCTTAGAAATATAATTCACAAATGTATATTTTCAACAGACAATTCCAGATCCACCACAATTCTTCATGCCATTTCCATTTAGTTATCCTAGGCATATTGGATTTCATACCAATCTCATGATTTCCTTTTTAAAATTTTCTAGTCTTTAAATCTATCCTCCTCTAAAAAAGTCAACAATACCTTTTCCATTGCTCAGGTACCTCAGGCCCCAAGTGTTGGAGACATCCTTCTTTTCTTCCACATCTCACATCTAGTCAACATTCGCCTGTTATCTCTAACAAGGTTTTACAGTAAATCCAGGCACACCTCCACAGTTCTATCACAGAGCCCTCCACCAACCTTTCACCTAAATCACTACAATAACAACAGATTCCCTGACTTAGTTTATACCCTNTGTATTCTCCACCAGGTTATCCTTTAAAACACAACTCTGATCATGACTTTTATATATGCTAGAAGTTCTCGATGGTTTAAAAAAAAATCTTACATAGAGCAAAGGCCAAAGCTCTTGAAGGGATTTCTAAAAGCCTATGCTGGCCTTTCCCCCCGGTGCTCTCTTCTCTGCAGCTTCTCTNATCCAGTCACAGGGACCTTGCTGTTCCACCAACACCTATGATCAGCTCTGGCCTGGAAGTATTTGCTCCTTTTTCCTTTCTCCCTAGAATATTATCATATCAGATACAAACTGCCTCTGCTATTTTTATTGCTATGACAAAGCCTCTGAGAAAAGCAGTTTAAGGAAGGATGAGTTTAATCTGGTTCGCACTCCATCATGGCAGGAAGGTCATGGCAGCAGGGGCCTGGGGTGGCTGGTCACGCTGCATCCACAGTCAGGTCGGGAAGAGAGCTGAATGCTGTTACTTAGCTTGCTTTTTCTTCATTCCTGTTCTTTATTCTGTCTAGAACCCTAGGAATGTGGGATGGTGAGACCCACATGCAGCACGGGTCTAGCCTTCCCAGCTAAATCTCTCAGGAAATTCCCTCACAGATATGTCAAGAGGTGTGTCTCCTGTGTGATTCTAAAGGCAGTTGACCAGCAGGATTGACTGTCCTTTCTGGATCTACTTGAGGCCTTTGGGGTCATCCACAAACATATCCAAGTTCCACTGTCCCCAACCTCCTTATTGTTCTCTCCTTTCTTATATCATTTACCTCTATTTCATATAAGAATATTTTATTATTTTTGTCTGCCTCATTTGATCAGAAAGTAAGCCCTCTGGTGACTGGGATTCTTTATTACTATATGTTAATTGTTCAAAAGAATGTACTTCATTGTGGCATTCCTTTACATTCAATCTATACACTTTGATCTTATTCACCACATCTATTATCTTCTTACCTACCCCCTCCCTCCACATGGGTCATTTGTCTTCCTTATTAGTGTCTTTCCACACGAGAGAAAACGTGATCAATTCCTTTTGAGCGCATCTTTCTCCATTCCTCTCCAATTTCACCCATTTTCCTGCAAATGATAATTTCATTCTTTGATGTTTTAGTGTGTATGTGTAGGTGGAAGCCAGCAGTCAAACTTGGGTGGTGTTCCTCAGGCTCTGTCTCTTGTTTTGTGAGACAGACTTTCTCACTGGCCTGGAACTCACTGGGCTGGCCAGCAAGTCCCAGGGATCTTGCCTATCTCTGTCTCTCATGTGCTGGAATTATAAAGCATAGCACTATGACTGTTTTTGTTGTTTCTGTTTATTTGTTTAAACACAGGTTACGGTGATCAAATTTGAGTTCTCATGCACACCAAGGCAAGATATTTACTAATGAAGCCATCTCCCCATCCTCCTCATTCTTCTTAATAACATAAAATATGTGTGTGTGTGTGTGTGTGTGTGTGTGTGTGTGTGTGTGTGTGTGTATGTGTGTGTGTCCCATTTTCCTTAGCTAGTCCTCTGTTGAAGGTGACTCTATAACTTGGTTGGCTATTTTGAGCAGTGCTCTGATAAACTCGAGTGGGCTGACTTAGTTCTCTGTCTCCATACACCCATCTCTGGTATAGCTGTGTCATGTGGCTGTTCCATTTTTAGTTTTTTGAAAGACTGTCATATTGATTTCCATAGCAGCTGCCCTAATTCACATTCCCACCAGCAGTATTTAAGGGTCCCCTCAACATTCTCTCTAGAGTTTTTCTTTACTTGTGATAGCCATTCTGAGGATAGTTTTGATTTACATTCTTTGACAGCTGAGGAAATTGAATGTTTTTCCATATANTTTTTTTGTACTTCTTTTGAGAAGTGTCTGTTGTATTCNTGTGCTCGATTATTGATTGGCTTATTTGATTTTCAGTGTTGAATTTTGAACTTTATACATTCTCGATATTAATAGTCNGGTATAGCTGGCAAAGGTCTCTCCTCATCCTGTAGGCTGACTNTGTGCTCTGCTCTTTCCTTTGCGGCCAGGAGCGTTTGTACTCATACAGTCTCATTTGTCACTTCTTGTCATTGTTTTGTGGAAATTGTTGCTTATGCCTACATTTTTAACGTTTGCTCTGTGTTTCTCATGATGTCAGATTTTAGTTGTTACACTAAGGCCTTTGATCCATTTTGAGTTGATTTTTTGTGCAGAATGAAAGATAGGGTCTTCAGTCCTATGTGCGTGAAGAGGGGGAGAACTTTTTTGCCGTTTCTTTTATCGCTGAACCCCCATACCTTGAGGAGGACAGGACATGCAAAGAACACTCAAATACTTTGAATTTTGAAAAATCTGAATGCATCTTCTAGCTAGTAAGTTTAACATGCACAGAATTTACTGATATTGAAATGTTTGTATCTATTTTCTTATAACATTTTTTAATTTTTTCTCTGCTTTTTAAATCTCTTTCCTGATAATTAAGGCTTTTGCTCTTCATAATTCAAAATTTTCTCATTTTAGAATGTATAGTATTGTTTGTGTTTAATAGTTATCTGCTCTTCTAAAACCTTTTTATATTTTTTACTTTCATGATTTTTTCTTTGTTTGCTTTCGTATTTTTTTTCTTCTGCAGTGCTGTGAATCGAAACCCTGGAGTCTTATCCATGCTAGGCAAGCACTCACGACTGAACTGCATCCCTAGTCCTGTTTTAAGATTTAATGACAACATAGTACACAGAGGAATACACCACAGACCTACAGACCAAGGGCTGTCTCCAACTGAACATCTTCACACACACAGAACAGAGCAAGCGGCTCCGGTGTTGGGACTCTCTGCTCCTCATTCTTCCTTACCACAGGTAACAGCTGTTCTGACTCCCAATGTTGGTGCATTCTGTCTACTTTTGACCTTTGCACTAATGCAGCGATGCACTCCTTGGTGCTGCATACTTGCATTCCGCATTATCTTGAGAGATTCTTTCAGGCTGTTGCAGAGTTAGTTGCAACTTCTCCTTTACTATGACTGGATTTTCTCTTCTAGTGTGTGGACAGGATTGGATGTATTTATCCACTCTGTGTTTGAGTTGTTGCAGCATTTCCCCCAGAAGACACAGTCCTCACTAGGTAGTCAAGGCTGCCTTAAACCCTTCCTCGTTCTACCTCTGTCTCCCAAGTGCTAGGCTTTCAGGCTTCTGTCATGCCCAGACCTCCATTCTCCTCTTCATTTGAACAGTTTCTAGTCTGAGATTGTTATAAAAAAGTTCTGGCAAAATATACAAACTGATTTGGCATAATCAGTTTGTATATTTTTGTGAATTTAATACAATGTTTCGGCCAGGGATATATGCAGCCTGGTGTGTCTAGGCCACTGAATGTGCATGTGTTTGATTTTAATATTCACAGTTTTCCGAGGTGATGGTCCTAGTTTACAGTCTCCTCTGAATATAAGCATTCTACCTGGTCCATATTGTCGCCAATGCTGAATATTTTTAGTCTTTTCTCTTGCAGCTGTTTTGATGGCAGCTAGCCTTCACTTGCAGTTCAGGGAGAGTCAATGAACTTGGGCTCTCATNGCATATTTACCTTTTGGGTACCCTCTTTCCTCTATGATGAAATGCCTGTTCAAGTATCTTCCCAATTTCAGTATCTAGCATCCTTTTTTAATGATTAATTTCTGTTTTGTATTTTGTGAATATAAAGATGCGTACATAAAAGATTTATATATTCCCTATATGAGCTCTTGGTCAAATTGGTAAACATATANGGTGGCTTAGATGAGAAATGGCCCCGTAGGCTCANGTATTTGCACACCAGGTTCCTAGTTAANAGTGTTGTTTAGGGAAGTTTAGGTGGTGCAGCCTTTCTGGGGGAAGCTGTTACTGGGGGTGGGCTTTGACATTAAACAGCCTCGCCCTACATGCAGTTTGCTCTCTTTCTGTTTGCCACTGAAGACTGAGTTCTCAGCTTCCTGATCCTGCCACCATGCCTGCCACTTGCTGTCATGCCTCCTAGCCATGAGGGATGAGGGACTCTTATCCCTTAGGATCTATAAGCCCAAATAAACGTCTTCTTTAAGTTGCTTTGGTCATGGTATTTTAACACAANAATAATAAAGTAACTAATACAATATGTGTATGGAAAACATCTTCACCTTGTCTGTGATTTGCCTGCTAACTCTTTTATTTGTATCATTTAAGAAATACATCCTAGTCTGCCTAAGTCTTTTCAGGATAAAATAAATTAGTATTTGGGAAAATAGAAATGAGCTGAAGATAAAGCAACTTCAGAAGCGACTTTAAGGATGAATTTGGAGAGGTGATGGGACACAATGAGGTTATGAGAGTGGGCATAGGAGCATCCCAGGTAGAGGAAAGAGATGAAGTAAAAATTTAAGGCCATTTAAGCTCATGACATGCCCTGAAACCATTTGACCACAGTAGAGAGTATGGGGGGACAGGTGGGTGGCACAGGTTTAGCCCATGAGGCTGGAGTAGATTTTAAAGGATGCTGACTCCATCTTTTGATCACTGAGTTCATCCTATTCTGTCTCTTATACACATCTAGATGTGTATAAGAGACAGGGTGGGTGGCACAGGTGAAGCCCATGAGGCTGGAGTAGATTTTAAAGGATGCTGACTCCATCTTTTGATCACTGAGTTCATCCTATTCTGGCTGTAATACATCACATCCATGGCTTTCGGTGGACTAATGGGCTGCAATGGACCTTTCTTTTTTTGGTTTTCAAGACAGTGGTTTTCTGTGTAGCCTTGGCTGTCCTGAACTCACTGTGTAGACCAGGCTGACCTTAAACTCAGAGATCAGTCTGCCTCTGCCTCATGAGTGCTGGGACTAAAGATGTGCACCAGCACCACCTGGCTGCGATGGGCATTCCTTTCCTTCATCTATGCAGCATCTACTCTTATTCTCTTAATAAGAGCTGTCTTGTTTTCCTTCCATGAGATGGTGTCTTGGTTTGAGTGAGAATGGNCCACATAAGCTCATATATTTGAATACATGGTCCCCAGTTGGTGGAACTATTTGGGAAGGATTAGGAGATGTATCTTTGTTGGAGGAGGTGTGTCACTGGGGTGGGCTTTGAGGTTTTCAAAGCTCATACGATTCCCCATTAGCCAACCCTCACATGCCTTGTGCTTACAGATAAGACATGAGCTCTCAGCTGCTCCAGTACCATGCCTGCCTAACTGCTGCCATGTTTCCTGTCATGATGGTCAGGAATTCTAACCTTTGGAACTGTAAGCCTGATGGGAATGTCTTTCTAAAAATGTGTTGCTCTGATTGGTTGATAAATAAAGCTGTTTGGCCAATGGTGGGGCAGAATAAGGTTAGGCAGGACATTCAAACTAGGGGGAGAGAGGGAAAAAACAGAGCTGGACAGATGCCATTCTGCCATCTAGAAAACAACATGTAATGGCACACAGGTAAAGCTACATGGAACACATGGCGACATAGATTTATANAATGGGTTAATTTAANATGTAAGAGCTAGCTAGCAGGAGCCTGCCATGGCCATAGTTTAAAAATGATATNAGCCTCTGTGTGTTTACTTGGGTCTAAGCTGCCNTGGGAGCCGGGCGGGACTGNGACCGGACAAACTTTTGCCTACAAATGGCNCCCATATGTGGTGGCAAGACTTTCCACCTAAAACTTGAGAGAACTTAAAAACAAATTCTAAAATTGAGCTAAAAGCAGCTTTCTACTTCATGTCTCATGCGGGCTGTGAGGTGCCACAGCATTCAGGCTTGAGCGCATCATGGTGGATTCCCGCCGTGGTACACAGTGGCGTCTGCAAGCCACACAGTACTCTACATGGTGGATTTAACTTTTGCTAGTTAAAAAAAAAAAGGTTTCTGGGCTACACAGTGCTGGATTGGAGACATAGACCCAATGTTTCCCAGAGTTGGCAGGGGGCATGGTTTCACCAGAGCTGGCAGTAAATGTGCTTCCGTCATATTGAAAAGCTAAAGTGGGTGGAGTCACAGCCAAGGCT